>VSMD01094187.1:0-36605 GCA_008750895.1 Mirza zaza
ATCCTGGATTAAGCTTAAGCCCGTTATCCAAAGTGAGGCGACACAAGACATGGAAAATGGGCTCCACATCTACTCGCCATCAAATTGGTACTGACTGATTTAAACTTTGGTTTTCAAATGGTGGCAATGCTCACCAGAGATTCGGTGTGTGGGGGGGCACCCAACCTTAGGGATGAGATGAGCATTTTGGAGGGGGAGGGCATACCTCTAACCCTTCTTAGGGAGAGGCAAAGATATACAATGTAACCAAAATGTTAAAAAAAAAAAAAAATTTTAACAGGTGGTGGGCAGGCAGGGGTGGGGAGGAGGAAAGGGGTGTGTGCTTCCATAACGTGTGTGATGTACACCACCAGGGGATTGGACATATCGGGGGGAGGGAGGGGGCAGGGGCAATATTTGTAACCCTAACAATGTTTGTACTTCCATAATATGATGAAATAAAAGAAAAAAAAAAAAAAAAAAAAGAAAATTATGCTTTATACAGTCATAATTGGCAGTGCTAAATGAATTTTGAAAGTAACTTACTGTGTTTATAAAATTTTTATAAATGTATATATAAAATATTATAACATTTATTAATTGATTTTATTATTAATAAGTTATAACTGAATTTTATGTTTATTGGCTATTATACTTGTATCCATGAATAATTTATATATTTTGCCATTATCACAGGATTTATGTTTTTAATTATTTTAATAGATGGTTATATAATGATAGTAATATTTTACATGTTTATAGAGTATATTTTGCTATTTGTTTTATTGAATTTATTTACGTCATTCTTAATACATATGCATATTTTAATGTTTTATATCCAAACTTTTAATGTTTCACTTTTTTGCTTTTGTGTTTAAAAATGTTATATTAGTTATCTGTTCCTGCATAACAAACCATTTCAAACTTATTAACTTATTAAAATGAACATTTATTATATCATGCTTTCTATGGTGAAGAAGCTGGATACAGTTTAGCTGGGTCATTATGGCCCTGGATCTCCTAAAACTTCACTAAGGTGTCAGCCAATACGGCAATCACCTTAGGGCTCAAGTGGCAGAGGATAATCTTCCGTATCGTTTAAGTGGGTGTTAGTAGTTCCTTACATGTTGGACAGAGACCTTAGTTCCTCACTGGTTAGAGGCTTCTCCATAGGTAAAACTCACGAACTGTCATCTGGTGTTCATCAAAAGTAGCAAGTAAGAGAACAATGGAGGGTGAGAGATAGCAAGCGATAAGGAAGTTAGTCTTTTGGAAACCTAATACTATTCCATCATTTTGTTGTATTTCGTTGTTTAGAATTAAGTCACAAAATATAGCAGGCACTCAGGGGAAATGGGTTCATAAATATGTGTTAATATATATAGTCAAATATCATTAAGAGTTACATTAAAGGCCTACCATATAGGCTTTTCACAATCTTATAACAATTTTATGTGCGTATGTGTGTGTGTGTGTGTGTGTGTGTGTGTATAACATCCTTTTTGGACTTTTGTTTTTTGATAGATTTTCAAATTTAATTTGTACTTTTTTTAAGACATTTTGATATAAATATAAAAATTTATTTAGATGATAAAACTGTGTTAAACATGTTATACACATACTCCAATATAATAAATAATGGAATAAGCTTTCAGTACACACTGTTAATTTTCCAATTAACTTGATTCATGTTTACTATATGTTTTCTTTTTTTTAATGTTATGTATTTTAATTCAGAGACTTTATTTCTAAGTGTATTAGAGTGGAAAGTAGAATTATTAACACTGAGCAGAAGAATAGTAAATTATGGATTTACTGAAATCTTTTAGGTATACTTTACCTACATCCTGCAATACCATCTTACTGAAGTTTTATAATTATTAGGGTCAGAATTATTCAAATTATGTATGAGATTGGAAAGAAGAATTATTTTTTTCTAACTCTGCCTGAATAAAAAGATAAAATTTAGGTAATTATTTAAGATAAATGACACTCATTATTTAAGTCTACAGTATCCTTGTTATACATGTGATATTCTCAAGACTATATGCTAGTATTATTCTTTTTATATTTGAATGAAGACTATACATGTAAAAGTAACTTTAAATAATGGTTCCTCTCAACCTTCTTCACATTGATATGGACAATCTGAATATCCACTTCAGTTTACCCATAAAAAGACATGTTTAAACCTTTTCCAACTGAAACATTTTCTTCCATCAATTTTAGAGAATTCATTCTTGTAAGAATATGTGTAATTCCTGTTTCACCATTTTTATTTCAAGTATTTGATTTAATATTTTCGTATATTAAGTTTACTTTGGCATTTAGTAAACTGTTAGTATTTTCTAGTCCTAAAATGATACTCTATTGAATAATCTCAAAATTTATTATTTATTATGTTTATTTTAAAAACTACAAATTGTTATAACTAAATTGTTATCCCTAACTAAGGCATTTGGTATATACATCTTTGGAAAAAACAGAAAACAAAAAGCAAACAAACAACAACAACAAAAATGGACTCAACACTAGGCTATTCATTGAGTTCACTGCTTAAGATATCCTTCTATCCAAACTTTTCAACTCTTTGTAGAATCCCTTGATACTTCTTAAAGTAAACTGTAAATTTGCAAGAACTTTCAAATACAACTTATATTATATTATAATGTAATGAAAACTCCATTGTGCTTCCATTTCAAACTATAATTTCCTATTTGCGATATAATCATAATCACAGATATTTTCATATCTGTCATGTCTATAGATTCTCTACTGTGCCTGGAGTATTTCTGTTTTATTCAGCACTGTATTTCCAGTAATGAGTACACTATGTATGCTTAATAGATATTGAGCTTGAAAATTAGTATTACTTTTTTCATTAAAACTTCTTACACATCCCAGTTCACAAGTTACCCAGACAAGAGTTTCAGGTTATTGAAAGATCAGTTAGCAGTGTGTCAGGCAAATGACCAGATTCCAAAGCATACCTGAAAATGAATACATCTCCTGCTCTACTTTTACATTTCCTTTATATCAAATTAATTATCCATAGCTATCCAAACCAACTTTACCATTTGATAACAATAGAGAAAATCAGAGTTTGAGTAAATTCATACTGAATCATCACCCCAAGCTGTTTGACCATGGTAAAAATTGTATTATATAAAAATTGTGTTATATAAAAATGAAGTAAAATAGTAGACTTTTCTGAAATGATAGATTATTTTGTTCTGTTCTCCTACAAAATAAATAAGTAATGTTGTCACAAAGAATAAACAGAGCCCACAGTTATTGGATATTAAAAATAATATCTTAGTTTTAAAATTGAACCCAAACTTTTATGCAGGCCATTTACTATGGTTGAGATTGCTAGTTTTCCACAGAAAGATAAATGTGACTATAAAAGTAGTTTAAACTTTCTTCATCTTCAATATAATGGTTTCTTCCCCACTGACTTGATCAAGAAATCACATATTAATAATAAAGTAGATATGATCATATTTTATATATCATGTAATATAATATTCTTTTGACCTAAGTATCAGTAAAATCAGTTCAAGGCTTCAAGGCCAAGAAAAATCATCTCATAAGCATATGAGAGTCATGAACCAAGAGTGAGGATGCCAGGATCTCTGGCACATTCATCATTTTGGTTTATTTTGGTCATGTCAGTACACTTGGTTTACTCACCAATTGCATACCTTTAACATTCAGATGGCACTCCAAAAATGGATTAATTGGTACATGATATAGTTTATTATGATATTCATAGTCTTTAGAAATTATTTTGAGTTTGTTGGTAATATCACATACTCCCAAACAGAATTAAAAAAAGAAAAAAAAATGATATACAATCATTGCCTTTGGCCAAGGATACATGCTTAGACATTCTGTTATATAGTAATAGTTTTCCAGACTTAACATTTCGGTGAACTTTTAGGTTAACACAGATATTTTTTTATTTTTAAAGCTAATGTTAAACTGTATATTTCATTCTGGCAAAAGGCAAAATACTTTCACCCCAAAGAAAAGGTGACATTTCCATTTTGTAAAGTCTGCTAAAAATGCCACACAAGCTAGAGTTTTAATCCATGTCAGCGAGTTATGCAAAGATTGATTTTAAATGTAGCATTTTATTGCTATAGAAAGAAAAAAAATAGCATTTCTTTCAAAAAAAGATTAAATAGATATGTAATGGGATTTTAGTTACAGAGTTGAATTTTTACAGATATTTGTTGGTTATGCTGTATGAAATTTTCTTTCTGCATTTACTGTCTGCTTAAAATATCAGCCATAAACACCCTGAAGGGCAGGTGCTGAAATGGCAGACTTATACTTTATTCCATCTGTGTAAAAGGTTAGTACCACATTGCAACACTTAACATAATCTTAAAAATCCATAACTTAAACTCTGTTTCAAGGCCATTTCATCTTTAAATACGACTTAGTGAAATATATTCTAGCAAGTTAAACATATACTATAAAATATTGTCTTATTTTCATTAAATAATTAATCCTACACTGTATAGTTGCCATAATTTTGTAAATTTAGACTAGATTATGTGTGTGCATGTGTGTTAAAAAATCCTTACAGCAAAATATAGGTTTCCTTTTTGAATAGTATATTTATCCTTATAAGTAACTCCAACAACTTACAAATACTGAAAATAATATTGAAAGGGTTATAGAAGAGTTTTACTTAACTCCTAGTTTAAATAAGCTTTACTTCAGATAGTAAGATTCCACAAACTTCGACTGTATATCTTCTCATGTAACCCTTGCAGATAGTTAGATTTTCAACATTCATTGGATATTTTCTATTTTGAAGGTTTCTCTTTTTTAGTATGGATGTAAGTTCATTAGAAATATTATAAAATCGATTCTTATACTTCCACAATATCTTATGCAATTCCATATATATTAAATTAATTTTCCATTGTTAGTATTCATATCTTTTGTTTAAATATGTCATACTAAAATGCTAAAGAACATTTACCCTTGATTAAATTCTTTTAGATTTTGAGTCTATCCTATTCTACCTATTTATATGCACACAAATGTTTTAACAATCCTGTTTCCTATTTTTTGTTATTTCTTCCTGGTTCTGCCTCTTCATATAATCATTTCTTACTCTGCCAGACAAAAGCAATCACTCTCCATATGTTTCACCAGATTTACATACTTAATTTATTAAACATATTCATTCCTTGAAATACATTAACAAAATTTCCAAAGTTGTTATTTCCAGTGTCTGCATAGATGGTTGGAAAAATCATTCTTTTCTGTCAGAAATTATCCTTTGCACTTCTAATCCTCTTGTCTTATTTAAAACATAAAATGATTCAAAGAATGTTAATTATTACAAATGCTACCTGAGCTTTATATTGTGTACAATTTTGTTAATGGTTAACTATTTTGAAATAGAAGGATACGATAATATTACAATATATGGTTAAGGGAAAAGAAATATAATCCATGCACATAATTGCTGAGCAATTAAATTGTTTACTCAAAATAATGATTCTTTCTTGAAATCAATTTAAATTTTATTTTAGAAAATAATTATTTTGAAGACTGTGGCTAAGCAAAGTAAGACATATTTAATAATATAAATTGATATCTTTATAGATCTGAAAATGTCTTTAAATTTGTTAATAGCAAAGTTTTAAATAAAGATATCAAAATTTCAAAATCAGCAGCAAGTTTATTGACATAGATATTAAGAATTTTAGTAATATTTTATTATTTGTGATTCTGGCAAAGTCCATCCCAGAATTCATTTCTAACTAATTACATAAAGCAGTTAAAAAATGGATGTTCTAGCTTTTGCCCTCTGTTACTTCTATGCTGTAAGTCTCTCATCCTGTGAATTCTGAGAACTGGCATCATAGTTGTGTATTAATTAATCTTTGAAAGACCAAGGACAAAAACAGAATAACCATGGGCATGTGGCATAGCTTAAAAATTAGAAGTGAATTTATTATTTTATAATTGGGAAATTGTCAAAAAATTGCCCTGAGACCATAGTCTAAAAATTATGTATTATGAATTATTTTATATTATTGAACAACCACAAACAAAAGTCCCAAATAATTCAATAGCCTATCAAACATTCAGCAATTAATAAGTCTCTTGGATTTCACTGCTATTATGAGGAGCCATATAAATTCTTGTGGTTAAGGAATCTATTTATGCAAGGATAAATCAAGGTAAATCTATCCTCAAACAGAAAGCAAGATGAAATAATCAGACTCAGACCTAAGACAATGGTGCAAATTTGAAAATAATAATCGGACTCAGACCTAAAACAATGGTGCAAACTTGAAAAACCAGAAACCGTGTGAGTTTTGAAGTTAGCATCATATAGGAGCTGTCAAACGGATGGGCATAAGCAGGTTCCCAGTGGAGCACACTATAAAATAGACTACACTAACCCTATATGAGCAGATCACACTTCCAAATTAGTAGTTGATATCTGGTTCTGTACTTGTCTGTCTCTTCTGGCATTTTTCTTACCATATTGAAGGCACTGATTTGGGCAATAAAGAAGATTAAATGTAAATAAATATTGAGTTTTTCTTTCTAAAAATTATTCATTAAATTTAAGTTTACAAAAACAATAGTTAAGGTGATGGTGTAAGGAAAGTTCATTTGTAAAGGCAGTAGGTTTCTTAGGCCAAACTAATTGCCCGTGTGTCTTCAGCCAGCCTTCAGGGGAGGCAGCAGTTAGCACAGTTATGTAACCAAGATGTCATCTCTTATGTGAACCGTGTGATCACACTTTCCCCTGGTGTGTTGCCACTATGGTTTGAGCCATATACAAGCGCTCACCATGCTCTCAGCCATGCTCTGTCTCTCACTGTGGCTGCATCCCTCTGACAATAAAGGAACATGTCTCATCTGCCCACTGCCCCCCACATCTTTTTTCGACTCTCAGAAGCCTGCTCGGTGCACTCACTAGCCACAGAGCCCACCGTTCCTCTCAGATGGATTCAGTCAGACATTGGTTAACAGATCCTCCAGAGTTATATAGGACAAATATACACTTATCCTTAAAACAGAATGAAAGTCCCTCTATAGAGAATGCATTTCAAATATTAGCCGCCAGTCTGTGGGAGAAGAAGGCAAACTACAGAGTATTATTGTGGGAAAATGTTGATATATAAAAATTATCAATGCTATATAAACTCCAGCTTCTAGGTCTGCAGTTGAATGTTAAGTCCTTTAACTATGTACTACATTTTGCATTTTTCAATCTAAGAAATTATCTTTCTTTGTAGAGTCAATCTTGAAGCTTTAATAATTTTGTATTAGGAATTTGTGAGAATAATGTGTGAGTAGGTACTATCAATGTTTTGTGGATTGATTTGTAGGAGAATAATTTTAATAGGTGGGCTTAGAAGAGCCCACTGATTATAAATGCATCATGCAACACAGTGCAGCACCGATGTGCTGTGTGGGGGTGTATGGAGAGGGTAGGATTCATTTCTGAGAGTGAAAAAAAATTGAATTGCATGAATGAAAAATGCATTTCTGGGGCAAGAAAATGAGAAGTTACTGTGAGAAATGGAGTGGTAGAGAATATCAGGCTATTTTGCTCTCTCTGTAGGGATACGTGAGATGTATGAAAAAAGACTGGGCTTTATTTTAAAAGGTGATCCTTGGCACTAGACACTGCTCTAAGACTGAAATTTTAGTCATGCCTTGTTAAAGTGTTACAGTAATAAAATTGACTTTCGTTTGTTTAAGATGACAAGTGTTTACTCCTCGTTTGTAGGCTTTAGGACTGGTTGGGGATCTGTCCAACTTGGTTCAGCTTGGATAAACTTTGCTAGTTTCTGCTCCACTATGTTTTCAAATTTCAGGGATGAGATTGAGTGCACAGACTCTATATAATATATGTTTATTATATTATAGAAAATAAAAACACAAGAAACTGAGCAAATTCATGCAATTATACTAAAAGTTTCCGTTTAGATGGTGAAATCCTAATTCATTTATTGTTTAAAATAAGCCACATGGTCAAGTCTGACAATGAGGAAAAATGCACATTGAATATTGGGAGACACTGGCAGTCACTTAGCAAGTTCTGTACATGTATATTCCTCTTGTAAGAGAAAAAGAAGTTAATTGGAAACAATAAAACAAAGTACTATTTCCTTACCTCCTCCAACAAAAAGTAATATTGGATACTATTAAAAATACCCGAGGCACAAACTTCCTACCTTGAATAATTTTCAAGTAAAATTAAAGAATTAATAATTTATTCATTCTTTCTATTGTGAATTCTATTTCAGACCAATTTTTCTAGTCAATAATAAGTTTTCTCTTCATAAATGGAGTTTTAGCTAATAAGTCTGAAAGAAATAATCCTTTGGTGGAATATTTGATTCAGAAAAGAATCATTAATGTATAAATCCAATAAGAAAATATTTTGGGAGATGTTTTTCAATGAAGGAAATAGAATATCAGTATCTGAAACACAAATTAATCTTAGCTTCATTAAATATACAATAAGAAAACATAATGTCCCACTGATGTGATATAGAGCATATAATAGCATATGGACATAATCAAGCTTCTAGAAGTAACGGACATTTATCAAGTAAGGGATGAGTAAAGACCAGTTAAATGGCAACACAGGAAGCAAATAAACAAATTTAGAATTTAAGGTCTTTTATAACTTAAATTTTCTTTATCAACTAATGACATAAATCTTAGAGTTTATTTTCTCTGAATTAAAGAAGAAAAGGGATCTAAGAGCAAAGGTTATGTGTGACATCTGTTACAATTGTAATTGAAATAAAACAACTGGAAATATAAATTTGGTAGGCAGACAAGAAAATTCCATTTTGGATTTGTTAATAACAAATATCAAAATGCCACTTTTTAAATTATGAAAATGGTTTGGTGTTTTATAAAACAATATCCTTATTTATTAGATATTCATATAGTTTGTTAAGAGTGAAATAAATTTGTATCGAAATTTATTTTAAAATATGTTAGAAAAGAAATAAAATGCTGCTGGAATAAATGTGGCTAAATATTTCTGTTGAATTTCAGGTGTTGGTTTGTTATATTGTTTCTTTCTACTTTTAAATATATTTAAAATATGTATAATCCATTATTTTTAAATAACTTACTCTTTGAATGAGTATAATATTGAAATTGTCCTATGTTGCCTGTTTAAAGTATAGTTCAATAAATTTTATGATTTATTTCATACATACCAATTAAGATTAACTCTAATTTTGGCTTTCATTTCTTGTTTTTAGTAAGTTAAATGTTTCCTGTAATTTGATAGAACTTCTCTGTATATTTATTATTTTGTCTTTTCAAAGTATGAAATTAAACCTTCAATCTTTCACATTATAGCTTCCCAAGATTTCACAATTATGGGAGATGTTAACTTTTTATTAATATTTATTGCATCACTTATAAAAATGATGCCCAGTATTCATGAATTCTGTAAAAGCATAAATAAATATAATTTGAGCATTAGTATAGGTGCAATATCTAATTTTGCATTCCATTCTCTGTCTCAGAGAATAATATTCAATATTA
The DNA here is from genome assembly GCA_008750895.1 of Mirza zaza. Classification (NCBI taxonomy): domain Eukaryota; kingdom Metazoa; phylum Chordata; class Mammalia; order Primates; family Cheirogaleidae; genus Mirza; species Mirza zaza. The sequence continues at coordinate 9,547 of VSMD01094187.1, forward strand.
TCTAAAAAAGTAAAAGGTTCTAATATGCTGGCAAAAAATAGATTAATGCTTTTATTTATTATATACAGTTTTGGTTATAAATTTCCAAATTCAATTTCTCACATGCACATAGAATTAATTTCTGTTTATTGTCACTGTAAGCATGATGGGACACACTACAATTTAGTCCTGCATTTTGTCATTACAGATTTAGAAATATCAATTTAAGTCTCTAAAATTAGACATGGAATGATTTTTTTCTTTCCTTCTAAAGAATTGTGTAAAGTTTCTTTAGGTCCTGTAACAAATTATCAAAGAGGCTTAAACAACACATTTATTTTCTTATGGTTCCATATGATAGAAATTGAACTCATTTCTTAGTTGGCTAAAATTAAGGTGTTGCCAGGACTGAATTTCTTGCTGGAGATCTGAGAGATAAAGTTAATCCTTTGCCCTTTCCATCCTTTTGCATCTTTTCATATTTTGTAGATTGTGGGCCCTTCCTCTGTCTTCAGAGTCAGCAACATTGCATTTCTCTTTGACTTTCCTTTGTTGTTACATCTTCCTCTAACTTTGACTTTTTCTTAGGCCTTCTTCCTTCCATGATTTTTTTTTCAAGTAACTTTTTAATCAATGCTACTTTTTGTCTAACGTATTTCTGTTAAGGGTAAAGAGCTGCATTTAAAAAATGGAGTATTTAAAACCGTATTAGAATATTCTTTTTATGTCATTTTTTTTATTTCAAAATATTGTGATGGTACAAATGTTTTTGGTTATATGGATTGCTTTTGTAATGTTTGAGTCAGGGCTATAAGTGTGTTCATCACCCAAATAGTGTTCCCTGTACCAGTTAGGTAGGTATTTTCCCATCCCCTCTTCCCTCCTCCCCACTGCTAAATTTCCATTGAGTTATATTACCCTCTGTGGACATGTGTGCTCATTGGTTAATCCAATATAATAGCAAATATATTGGTGTTTATTTTCCCATTCTTTAGATACTTCACTTAGGAGAATTGTCTCCATTTCCACCCAAATACGTGGAAAAGATATTAAGTCATCCTTCTCTGTGACTGAGCACTATTCCATGGTATACATATACCACATTTTGTTAATCCATTCATGAATTCATGGGCACTTGGGATTTTACATCTTTGCAATTGTGAATTGTGCTGCAATAAACATTCACATACAGGTGTCCTGTTGATAAAATATCTTCTTTTCCTTTGGGTAAATACCACATAATGACATTGCTGGATCGAATGGTAGGTCTATTTTTTTTTTTTCTTTGAGGAAATCTCCATATTGTTGTCCATGGAAGTTGTACTAATTTTCAGTCCCACTAATAATGTGTAAGTGTTCCTTTCTCTCTGCATCCATGCCAGCATCTATTATTTTTGGACTTTTTAATAAAAACCATTGTAACTGGGGTAAGGTGATTTCTCATTGTGGTTTTAATTTGCATTTCTCTGATGATTAATGAGGTTGAGCAATTTTTCATATGTTTATTGGGCATTTGTCTTCTTTTGAAAATCTTCTGTTTATGTCTTCTATCCACTTTTTAATGGGGTTGTTTGCCTTTTTCTTGCTGATTTGATTTTGTTCTTTGTAGATTCTGGTTATTAGCCCTTTATTGGATGAATAGCTTGTGAATATTTTCTCTCATTCTCTAGGTTATTTTCTCTTTTGATTATTTTCTTACCTGTGCAGAAGCTTTTTAATTTAATTAAGTCCCATTTATTTATTTATTTTTGTTGCTGTAATTGCCATTGGGATTTTAGTCATAACCAAAACAGCATGGTATTGGCACAATAATAGCAACATAGGCCAATGGAATATCACAGAGAACACAGATATAAAACCATCCACGTGTAGCCAAGGGATCTTTGATAAAGCAGACAAAAACATACGCTGGAGAAAAGAAGCCCTGCTCAATAAATGGTGCTGGGAAAATTGGATAGACACATGCAGGAAAATAAAACAAGACCCCTATCTCTCATCACCCACTAAAATTAATTTCAAAGACACAAAACCATAATAATTCTAGACAAAAATGTAGGGGAAATTCTTCTAGATATTGGCCTAGGCAAGGAATTTATGACTAAGACCTCTTCCTCTTTTAATGATTTTTCTGATTACAATAGGTCCATGTATATAATATAGGGTTATCTCCATATTTTAAGGTCATCTGTTTAGGGACCTTACTTACATTGTAACCCTAGCTCCCCTTTGATGGGTAACCTAAACTGTTCTTCACAGGCTTTGAGAATTAGAACCTGGACACCTTTGGGAGGTGGGTATTATTCTGCCACTGAAATACTACTAAGAAGTGTGTACTGTTAATTATGAAAACTAATATCTATTTTTTCTTAATGTGTAAAATAGGTTTTTTTTATTTCAGCATATTATGGGGGTATAAATGTTTAGGTTACATATATTGCCTTTGCCTCTCTTACCCAGTCAGCGCTTCAAGCGTGTCCATCCCCCAGACGGAACTCATCACACTCATCATGTATGTATATACCCATCCTGTCCTCCCTCCCATCTGCCCAACACCCGATGAATGTTACTCCTTTACGTGCACTTAGGTGTTGATAAATGGTAAAACTGATTTGATGGTGGTGCTTATTTTTCCATTCTTGGGATACTTCAATTAGTAGAATGGGTTCCAGCTCTATCCAGGATAACACAAGAGGTGCTATATCACCATTGTTTCTTAAAGCTGAGTAGTACTCCATGGTATACATATACCGCATTTTATTAATCCACTCATGTATTGATGGGCACTTGGGTTTGTTTCCACATCTTTGCAATTGTGAATTGTGCTGCTATAAGCATTCAAGTGCAGATGTCCCAAAAGAACAAAACGAATTCTATAAAAAGAGTTTTGAAGATTGGAAAAATATTTCTGTCCTAAAGTCCCATGATGGCCTTTTTCTTAGGACCAGATGAAAAATATGTGCATATCCTAAATAGCTCATATCAACTTTTTTTCTCTTTATACTAGTGATTATTACATTCCCCCAAACACAAGATATTTGTTAAATATGGTTTTCCCTTGGAAAACCCCTGTATACTAGCTCCTATTTCTATGGTTTGGATATGGCTGGTTTGTCCCTGCCAAGTCTCCTGTTAAAATTTCATTCCCAGTGTGGTGGTATTGGGACGTGGGGGTCTAATGGGAGATATTTGGGTCCTAAGGAAAGATTCCTCATGAATGGCTTGGTGACATTCTCAATGTAGTGAGAGCTCCCAGGAGACTGAATTGGTTCTCTTGGAAATATGTTAGTTTCCCCTGAAAGTGAGTTGTTATTAAGCTAGGATGTCTCTTGAGTTTAGTCCCTCCCACACATACCTGCTTCTTCTTTGACCTCTCCACTATGTTTTTTTTATTATTATTATTTATTTTATTTTATTTTATTTTATTATTTCAGCATATTATGGGGGTACAAATGTTAAAGTTACATACATTGCCCTTGTCTCCCCTCCCCCCTCGAGTCAGAGCTTCAAGCGTGTCCATTCCCTAGACAGTGTGCCTCACACTCATTACGTATGTATATACCCATCCTCTCCTTCCCCCTCCCACCTGCCCCACACCCGACAAATGTTTGTTTTTCTTTTTTTCTTAAAATTTTGTTTACATTTTATATCTTTGCCTCCTCCTAGCAAGGGTTAGAGGTCTCCGCTATGTTTTGATGCAGCATAAAAGACTTCTCTAGAAGCTAAGCAAATGCTGGTGCCATGTCTCTTGTACACTCTGCAGAACTGTGAGCTAGATAAACCTTTTCTCTATAAATTACACAGGCTCAGTTATGCTTTTATTGAAACACAAACTAGACTAATGTAACTACTAAAATATTCTTGTTAAATATTTTGTAACTTTATAATTTATTAAAGGCTTTCAATATCTTGCAGATTATTTAAAAAAATATTTCTTCTTTGTCTTCTTTTCTTTTTTCTTCCATGTCCTTCTTTCTCTCATTTTTTCTCATCCTCCTCCTCCTTTTCCTTTTCTTCTCCACTCCTGACTCCTCCACTTCTTTCTTCCCTTTGACTTTTCTATTCCCCCCTTTTCCCCATCATCATCATCTTCTTCTTCATCCAAACTTCTCAAAATAATTTTGTAGAATTGGCTTTTGCATCCAAATGCCAGTTGTGTAGAGTAGTAGGTCATAATCCATTCACACAGTTTGAACAACTGTTCTGAGGACATCAACTTCAAAACCATTATAATATAAGCATGAATGGTATAGAAACACATTTGAAATTCCATGTTCAAAAGCAAAATCATAACACTTATTATACTTTGAAATAAAATACTACTTACAACCTACTGGAAATGTAATATTTTGTATGACGTAGTGATCGATTTGATATGAACTCTATTTTTGATAAGATAATTCTTAGGGGAATTTCAAACCTATTTTCTACTTTAAAAAGACCTCCAAAGTAAATCACTTTGCATTGTATGTTTGGAAGTTTGCTGCTATTCACATATGTTATCTTCTTTCTGAATACATTTGTCTTTGTTACACTTGATGTATACAATTAAGATATATATTCTGGTATTTTAAATGACCTAATAATAATAATGCTATTATTATAATGCAAGCGATGTATTAGAGTGATGGTGGGTGATATTGAAAAATGTAAATTGTTAATTGTAATGAAGAATGTTATGTTGTGTTTTTTAAATTTTTTCATTAGTAGGAGAAATACAACAAGAAAAGGAATGATTTGGAACTCTTCATATTATCTAAGTTGATGAATAATTTTACTAAAAATAAAAGTTTGCAGAACTCATTACATAAAAGGACTAAATATTGTTGAACATAGTTTGTGACCTTATAAAGTAGGTACTTTATCATACTCACTTTCAACATGAAAAATATGGAGCCTTAATATGTTTCATGACATTTTTAAGGTCACACAAATATTATGTGGTGAAAGTAGGTTTCAAAATATTTACTCTGTAAAGATTCTAGCTATCAGTCCTTTATCAGATATATAACATGCAAATATTTTCTCCCATTCTATAGATTATTTATTCACTCTAATGATAGTTTCCTTGGCTGTGTAGGAGCTTTTTAATTTGATCAGGTCTCATTTCTTTTGTTGTTGTTGTGATTGCTTTTGTGGTCTTCTTCATAAATTCTTTGCCTAGGCCAATGTCCATAAGAGTTTTTCCAACATTTTCTTCTAGCATTGTCATAGTTTCATGCCTTAGCTTTAAGTCTGTTATCTATCATCAGTTGATTTTTGTCAGAGGTGAGAGGTGTGGAGTCTGTTTCAGTCTTCTACATGTGGCTATCCAATTTCCCAGCACCATTTATTGAACAGGGGTTCTTTTCCCCAGTGTAAGTTTTTGTCTGCTTTGTCAATGATCAGATGGCTATATGAGGATGGTTTTATATCTGGGTTCTCAATCTTGTTCCACTGGTCTAGCACAACCTCTATGGAAAGCAGTATGGAGGTATCTCAAATAACTAAAAGTAGAACTATCATTTGATTCAACAATTCCACGAATCGGCATCTACACAAAGGAAAAAAAGACATTATATAAAAAAGAAATTCTCACTTGAATATTTATAGAAGCACAATTCACAATTTCAAAGATGTGGAAACCACACAAATGTCCATCAATCCATGAGTGGGTTAATAAAATGTGATATATATATATATATATATATATATATATATATATATACACACACACACACACACACACACACACACACACACACACACATACCATGGAGTACTACTCAGCCATAAAAAATGGTAAATTAATACCTCTTGCGTTATCCCAGATGGAGCTTCAGCCCATTCTTCTAAGTGAAGTATCACAAGACTAGAAAAACAAACACCATATGTACTCACCATTAAATTGGCACTAATCAATCAAAACTTACATGCACATATGGAAGTAACATTCTTTTGGTGTCAGGCAGGTGTGAGGTGGAAGAGGGGATAGGTAAACTCACACCTAACAGGTATGGTGTGTGCAGTCTAAAATAAAAATTATGATTGTTAATTAAAATGGGACGAATATGAAGAACATGTAACTGGAAGAACAAATTCCCCCATGATCTCATTGCTATGAACAGCCCCTTACTTGTATAAAAAATGTGCCTATAACCATCTTATGCTCACAAAAAGTAGTGTAGTATTGCCTGGAAATATGATTTTGTGTTAAGAACAGAAAAGCAGTTATTCCAAACCTTCTACCATGTATTTATATTGTCATCAAGGAGTGGATGACTTTCTTTTTCATGTCAGTGAGCTCTTGAGCACATTCTTGGTGACAGAAGCTATACCTTTTTGTTTGTTAATGAGTATGTGTGATTGATACCAATCTGCATAATAATAAGTGATGTTTTCTCTGAAAAAAAAGAATAACAGAACTATGTTTTCACACGATGGCATATGAGGAGAAGAAAAAGCCTTACATAATATATGTGATCATAGGAAATGAAATGGAAAAAAAAAGTCTGAAGGGAAATCCCTACATTCTTTGAAAAAATGGATAAGTACTTCAATTCAGTTTTTTAGGGTAATTAATACAAAATTGTGGGACCGTGTTTTTGTACTAGCCAAGGGATGTCCATTGAAGATTAGATTTAAAGTATTTTAGTAATTATGCAATTTTATGGAAATTATGTTTTAATAAAAGGAATAGGAATAGAAATGTGTTTTATAGGGACTATAATATCATAATGTGAGCTCCTACTTTAAAATTAGGATAGCTTACATTGGCTCTGATACATCTCAGATCGCATTTACTCACTCAGAAAAAGTGTATTTTAGTGTAAAAAGTTGTGAGGATGATATACAAAATATAGATCTTTGGGGAGCTATATCCTGTAGGAATATTAAATGACCATAATTAAAATTATTATTTCTGTAAAGCTATATGAAGAACATATGCATATCTTAAATATAGTACTTTATTTTCATGGAGAAATTTTTTACTGTGTCTCAAGGGGCAGCAAGTACAAGACATATAAAAATTCATACCTGAGGCATTTTACTTTCATCAAAACTATACTTGATTTTTCATTCTTCACAATCTGTTTGAAATTATTTCACCTTGTCATTGTTTTCCTGATCACAGGTCTTTTATTATTCTATTAGTAGTTATTAAGTTTAGCCACTCACATTCTCACTTGATCTTTATTGTATATAAGAAGCCATGACAACTTCCTCTACAGGTTAGCAAGTTTTTTAAGAGCTCTATTGTGAAAGTTAAGGAGATATCAATTCTCTTCCAAAAATATGCTTTCTACTACATGTATTCTCTTCTGTCTTTTCCGATAAATCACACTTATACTTTTTCCCCAATTTTGCTATATTTTTCAGTTTCTCTACTTATTCTTTTAAGCTGAGACAATGGTTTTATTTGTTAAATCTACTGATTTTTCTATCTCACAGAATATATCTGCAATCAATATATATGTTGTCTCTCATTCTCTTAGTTATTAGTATTATCTCTTTATTTTTTTTAAATGTATTATTACAGTGATCAGGAATCTAGAACTGTGTTAGAATATAATGGTGATTGTGGTTATGGTGGTGACAGTGAAAATTCTAATTTGGTCATGGTAATGATGCCAGCATGTTCAAAGTTTTTTAGTAAGTAGAAGATATGTGTAAATTTTTGTTGTACAATTTTATCATTAATATACTTCATTTTTAATTCTGGTTTCCACAAGTTTTTATATAACATACATAAACTTTTTCAGATGCTTTTGTCTCTCTCTTTTCATAAGTTAACCATATGAAATTTCTTTTAAAGGCCATTAATATAGTAAATCATATAGGAAGTACATGCTTTCTTTTTTGTATTTTTGATTAAATTATCATGGCATTCCTGAGATAGGCCTAATTATATTATATTTTATAATATTAGAGTTTTATGAAAGAAATTAGATATATATTTCTAAGAGAATGGTTAATAATATGGTTGTATTTTACTGATTAAATTCTTATCAGTGTTAAAATAAAATAATGTAAGAAAATAGGTGTGTTAGTTTTCTATATTTTTCTATTTTTGGAAAACTTATACGAGATTAGGGCTGCTTGTCCCAGGAAAAAAAAAAATATGGTAAACTCTTGGTGCCTAGAGTTTGTTAAACCATTGGTGCCTAGAGTTTGAGGATGTGCGTCAGTTTTGATTCAAATTTACATTTCTTCTTATCTAAGTTTTCTTTTAAATTTTACCTTGTACCAACTTTGCATTTCATCTAATCTAGAAATACATTCATTTTATCTAGTGCTCTCAGATTTGTTGATCCATTTTTAGAAATGTTATTATTTTCAATTGGTTGCTTTTTATACTTTTTATTCCACATTTTAGTTTATTTGTATCTTCTCTGTTTTTCCTCATAAAATTATATATGTATACATGTAACTCACATCAGCTTTTTAAATTACTCCACTATTTGAATTTTACTTATTTCTCTACTTATGTTTTAAGTTTATTTGTTTTTCTTTGCTGCTTTTTGGTTTCTTGGGTTCTAGTCTTTATCAATTAATTTCATTTTTTATATGTTTATTGTGTTTATTGGTTATAGCAAAGGAACCCAGCACTGCTGACCCCTTGATGTTAGCACATGGATGCATGTTGCCTGATTTCTGATCCACAAAACTGTGAAATGATAAATTGGTGCTGTTTCAAGTTACCATCTGTACTAATTTTCTACATTAGTAATAGAAAACTAATACACTGGTAAATATAATTAAAGCTGTAGATGTTCTTTTAAATACTCCAGCATGCCATGCAAATGTTACTTAGTACTTAATGGTGCATAATACTTTGATACATTTCTTAATTTCACTTGCTGGTTTTCTTCTTTAGCCCAAGGGCTATTTAAAAATACATACTTTCAGACATATTGAATATTTACAATTATCCTCTATCATTTATTTTCAAATTATTGTAATGTGACCAGAAATCATGGTCTACTTCTTTAAAAAATTATTGAATTTTAGTTTGTAACTAAGACATGGTCACTTTTTCTGACTATTTCCATAATGCATGGAAAAATAATTATTTTTATTTATTTCACCTGCTTGGTCTGATTTTTCAAATCATATTTCTTTCATTGCAACAGTTATAATTTGTTCCTCAAGTTGTACAAAGGAGTTGGTTCTCAAACCAACTTGTGCCATCCAGAAGAGCTAAGGAGGTCTGAGTATGGGAAGTAACAGACATCTGTCTTCAAGGCAAAGAAAGAGGATGTATGCCCTCACAAAATAATATTTTTAAAAAGCATTATTCTTCCATTGTGATCATTGTGATCATTTTTCCTTGTGCTTTGCAGCTCAATAGATTGGAAAACTCATTAGATAACCAATGAATTTCCACATGTTGTTATCCACTCTCAATCTCAGTCTCACTTGAGAACTCATTGGAGATTATGCCACTGATCCCAAGCCCCACAGGAATCAGTGCTCGGCAGACTACTGCTGCTCTGCCCTCACATGATGACAGGGTAACGTGTGACCTGGCCAGGACCATATGAGGGATATAAAGAGTATGCCTGAAAAATTCCCCCTAATTTATGAAAATTAATCACCTTCAGTTGCCCTCCTGGGTTTCTTAAAGTATTAATGAAAGGGGAGCCAGAAAACAGTATTAGCTCATCATCTTTCTGGAACTTGAAAGTTAATTATATTGTTATGGATTATAAACCTAACAAAATATTTTATAAAATAACAAAAATAATAAGTAGAATAGCCATTCTAATGTAAACTTTCTATAAATGATTTTTACTTAATTATCTTGGTAGTCATTTAAATGATTTTTCCTGAGAAGAAATTGATATTTTATTTCAATAAAGGGACCTAACAGAATATTTCATATATTTAAAGAGATATTTTTAATTTTGTTTTGAAAAGTTACTGAATATATTATAATCATATTATTATAGAATTAAAAAATATTCTGTTTATTGGAAATTATCAAGTGCCACTAAGAAGCAAAAGCTGAATAGCGCTCTCTGGAGGGGTCCATTGTGATGGTCTTAGTTACATTCTGTATAATATATTAGAGAGTCTGACATTTTTACTTTTTGTTGAAATAGATTCTAGATAATATCCTCTCTAAAGTTCAGGAAACATTATATGCAATTGTTCCCCAATGATAGACAAATTTATTCTGAATTTTAGTCATATACATTTAATAAGAGGAACTGATGGCTTTCAAGAAATTGATTATTAAAAAACAGTTTAATCATAGCATGATGAAAAAAACTTGGCAATAATGATCTTTTAACTTATGAAAAGCAAAGTATGCAAGGGCAAGCATCAAATAAATGACACAATTTGTTAATATACATGTGGCTTTTTCAAATGTTACCCAATTCTCTATGCTAATTGATGTATTATGATAATATACAATTTTTAAAATTCAAAATGTAGATAGATTTTCATAAGACTAGGAGCTATTTCCATTCCAAGGAAATTATCTCAGTGTATTTTTTTCTGTCTAAATTCATGTGGCTGTGATAACCCTGACACATTTCTTAGGTGGTTAGAAATTAATCCTAAGCAAAGACATATAGGCTAATATGGGAAAGCTGGCAACTTATTGTTTAGACCAGCACTACCCAGTAAAATAGATCTTCTCTGAGGATGGAAATATGCTATAATATGTACTATCCAATATGGTGGACAATAGACATGTATAACTGTTGAATACTTTAAATGTGGCTAGTTTTACTGAGGAAGTAATTTTAAATTCAATTCAATTTAAATTTATAAGATCAAATGTGGATAAAGGATACTATATTATTGGACAGCACATATTTAGACTATAAAATGAGAAATTTCTGTTTTTTACTGATGTATGCTAATTGCCTAAAAGAGTGTTTGGAACTTTGCAGTCTCTCACAAATACTTGTCCAATGAATTAATGCAAGAGTCATATTCCAATATATTTAACATTTTAGCATTCAGTTTAGTACAGGCATTGACCAAGGGGCACTCACTGTTAACAAAGAAAACATCTCATACTCTGGTCACTCATACAGATGAACTAAGCACATAGAGCTAACATTTGGAAGTTGCTCCACTGGCAAACTGTATTTTAACTTATCACTAAATAAGCCAGTCATCTCCTTCTTCTTGATGGATTATGAATAAGAGACTCTAAGAGAGGAAAGAAAATTCAGAAATAAGACAAAAAGCAGAGAAGAAATAAAATTAAAGAAAAGATATAAACATTCGAGTGCAGGTGTTTTTTTTCATAAAGTGACTTTTGATCTCTTGGGTAGATGCCCAGTAGTGGAATTGCTGGATCAAATGGTAGATCTACCCGTATTGCTTTGAGGTGTCTCCATATTGCTTTCCACAGAGGTTGAACTAGTTTGCAGTCCCACCAGCAGTGTAGAGTGTTCCTCTCTCTCCGCATCCACGCCAGCATTTGTTGTTTGGGGACTTTTTGATAAAGGACATTCTCACTGGAGTTAAGTGATATCTCATTGTGGTTTTGATTTGCATTTCCCTGGTGATTAGAGATGTTGAACATTTTTTTATATGTTTTTTGGCCACTATTCTGTTTTCTTTTGAGAAGTTTCTGTTCATGTCCTTTGCCCATTTTTTGATAGGGTTGTTTGATTTTTTCTTGCTGATTTTCCTGAGTTCTAAATAGATTCTCGTTATCAGCCCTTTATCAGATGTGTAGCTTGCAAAAATTTTCTCCCATTCTGTGGGTTGTCTGTTTGCTCTCTTGACAGTTTCTTTGGCTGTGCAGAAGCCTTTTGATTCCATTAGGTCCCATTTGTTTATTTTTGTTGCTGTTGTGATTGTCTTTGGGGTCTTCTTCATAAATTCTTTGCCTAGGCCAATGTCTCGAATATTTATAGCAGCACAGTTCACAATTGCAAAGGTATGGAAACAACCCAAGTGCCCATCAATTCATGAGTGGATCAATAAAATGTGGTATATGTATACCATGGAATACTACTCAGCTTTAACCCATTCTACTAAGTGAAGTATCTCAAGAATGGAAAACCAGCACCACATGTACTCACCAGCAAATTGGTATTAATGGATCAACACCTAAGTGGACATATAGGAGTAACATTTATTGGGTGTTGGGAGGGTGCGAGGGGGGCGGGAGGGAGGGGAATATACAACTACAATGAGTAAGATGTGCAGTGTTTGGGGGATGGACATGCTTGAAGCTCTTACTCGAGGGGAGAAGGGGACATAGGCAATATAAGTAACCTTAACACTTGTACCCCCATAATATGCTAAAATAAAAAAGAAATAAAAAAAAGAAAAGATATAGAGAAGTGAAGGAAGAGGAAGTAAATAAAGAAGCTCATAGATTATGCAAGTGAATAGATATAATAAATACCTCAGAGTACTAGAACTCTTATACTATAGAAATATTTTATTATATACAAGAGGACTGTGAACCATGTTTTTCAGTTTTTCCCCCATATCTGAAACAAATGCTGTATTCCAGTACTGAGTTTGCTAAGATCAAAGTAATTATTAAGCTGCTTTATACTTGCGCATGCATGTTTATTATTAAGATAATATATTCATTAAATAAATAAAGCCAGTATGCTTTTTCCTTATAACCTGAAATATTCTGGTATATTTATTGTATTCATTATTTAGGTGTATGTTCAAAAATTTTTGAGAATTCCACATATTATATTTGTTGCTTTCTTTATTATGTACAACATGAAGTGTCTGTGTGTGTGTGTGTGTGTGTGTGAATGTATGGATATGTGAACTTTTGTTTGTGTTTTGGGAGTTGAAATTATATATATATACACACACATGCAATATATATATATACACACACACACATGCAATATATATATATTGATATATGTGCACACATGCAATAATTATGATAATTAGTATTGTTTCTAAAATTCTCTGTGAAATTTGGGATCACACATATTAACTATCAGACAATAATTGGCAATAATTATCAAGAAAAAGAAAAGAATTTGGGTAAGTAAATCCTTTTTGTAAATGATCTCCAAGAAATTTAATTTTCTTATTTGTGGAACACATAAACACTTCTATCAACTGTTAATATATTTTATTAATTTCACATTAGTTCTAAGAGACAATTGATACCAAACATGATTAAATCATAACTAAGTATAAAATGAAACAATACAAAAATAGCCAATTATTTTATTTTAAGTGCATTTGAGTAAATTTATTTATATTTTCATAAAACTAATATACATCTATGAAAATATTAAAAATAAAAACAATGTAGATAAAAATAACAATTTTATAAGGCACTACTTGGATAGCAAGCATTAAGATTTTGGAGATATTGGAAAATAAGGCCAGGCATGGTGGCTCACACCTGTAATCCTAGCACTCTGGAAAGTCAAGGCGGGCAGATCACTCAAGGTCAGGATTTCGAGACCAGCCAGAGCAAGAGCAACGAGACCCTGTCTCTACTAAAAATAGAAAGAAATTAATTTTCCAACTAAAAATATATAGAAATATTAGCCAGGCATGATGGCACATGCCTGTAGTCCCAGCTACTCAGAAGGCTGAGACAGAAGGATCAGTTGAGCCGAGGAGTTTAGAGTTTGTGGTTGCTATGAACTAGACTAATGCTATGGCACTCTAGCCTGGGAAACAGTGAGATTCTGTCTCGAACGAAAGAAAGAAAGAAAGAGAGAGAGAGAGGGGAAGGAAGGAAGGAAGGAAGGAAGGAAGGAAGGAGAAAAAAAAGAAAAGAAAAGAAAATTATAGTATATATCTTATATATACACATATATATCCACTAGAAAAACAAATATATCTATATATATAAAATATAGGGTATATTTTAAAAATCTGTATTTGAATATAAACATGTATATTCATATATACATTTAAGTATATATTTTCTTTTTGTAAGAATTAATTTTATCCTACTTCATAATGGGGGGTTACAACAATTTTATACATTGCAAATGATGATAATTATCTTTTTTACCTTAAAGTAATTACTTTTAAATAAATATTTACTCAAATTTAGTGAACTTCCTAATAATACTGTGTCCCCACCCTTCCTTCTGAATGTCAAGATGGCAAATTTATTAGGAAAGGAAACTTTTCTCCCCTGTGGAGTGTGAGGACAAGTAACTAGTGCTAATGAGTTTGGTCCTAGCTGTTGTCTAGGACCAAATTGTTGTGAGGACATTTGCTCTGAAAATTAGTAATCCATATAATTCCTCCATGACTTCATAGGCTTTCGAAAAAAATATCTTTCTCATGCCCAACTATAGTGTTTGGGAAATTCCAAATCAGCTGAAAAGCAAAAGCACAATGAAGAAACAGAATAGATATCAGGTTTTCTCTTCCTAATCATACTACATTGAGAAGATGCCAGAGAACTCCAGAGTTCCATATGGACAAAAAGTCCTCTGCTCTTCCCCAGCCTATTTATTCTGCATTGTTCTCAAACTCACACTTTAGGGATAATAGTGTCATCTTTTAATTAGTTATTCTAATTTTTATTATTTTATTTCATATACAGCAATACTTTCTTAAAAACCTTGTAATTTTTTTTCACACTTACATTTTAAATCAGCTTGGAATGGTTTTCTTAGTTGTGTAGCGTACATAGAAATGCTCATCAGATACTCTTCTGTCAACTATATTTTCATATCTGAAAGTTTAGATAAGGTAGCGATTATTTTTTTCTGGATATGCAAAAATGATATTGGTATTTTAATAGGGATTGCATTTAATTTGTAGATCATTTTGGGTAGTATAAACATTTTAATAATGTTGATTCTGCTGACCCATGAGCATGATATGGTTTTCCACATGGTTGCATCCTCTTCCTCAGTGTTTCACAGTTCTCCTGTTTCATAGGTCTTTCACCCCCTTAGTTAAATATATCCCTAGGTATTTTATTTTCTTTGCTGCTATTGTGAAGGGTATTGAATCCTTGATTTGGTTCTCAGTTTGACTGTTGTTGGCATATAGGAGTGCTACTGATTTCTGTACAATGATTTTGTAACCTGAGATGTTGCTGAATTTGTTTATCAACTCCAGTAGTTGCATGGCAGAATCTTTGGGGTTTTCTAGATATAAGATCATATCATCAGCAAAGAGTGATAGTTTGATGTCTTGTGCCCCCATTTGAATGCACTTGATTTTTTTCTCCTGTCTGATTGTTCTGGCTAGGACTTCCAACACTGAGTTGAATATATGCAGTGATAGAGGGCAACCTTGCCTCTTTCCAGTTCTAAGGGGGAATGCTTTCAATTTTTCCCCATTCAGTGTGATATTGGCTGTGGGTTTGTCCTATATGGCTTGTATAATTTTTAGGTAAGTCCTGTCTATGCCTAATTTGTTAAGTGTTCTTATTATAATAGGGTGCTGAATTTTGTCAAATACGTTTTCTGGGTCTATTGAGAGGATCATATGGTCTTTGTTTTGGCTTCTGTTTATGTGGTGAATTACATTTATAGGTTTGTGTATGTTGAATATGAACAGAAACTTTTCAAAAGAAGATAGGCTAATGGCCAAGAAACATATGAAAAAATGCTCAACATCTCTAATTATCAGTGAAATGAAAATCTAAACCACAATAAGATATCACTTATCTCCAGTGAGAATGTCCTTTATCAAAAAGTCTCAAAATAATAAATGTTGGCAGAGATACGGAAAGACAGGAACACTTATACACTGCTGGTGGGACTGCAAACTAGTACAACCTTTGTAGAAAGTAATGTGGAGATATCTCAAATAGCTACAAGTAGAACTACCATTTGATCCAACAGTTCCATTACCGGGCATCTACTCAAAAGAAAAATAGCCTATAAAAAAGACATCTGCACTAGAATATTAATAGCAGCACAATTCACAATTGCAAAGATGTGGAAACAACCCAAGTGCTCATCAATTCATGAGTGGATTAAGAAAATGTGGTATATGTATATTATGTGCTTCTACTGAGCCACAAAAAACAATAGTGGTCTAGCACCTCTTGTATTATCCTGGATAGAGCTGGAGTCCATTCAGTTAAGGGAAGTATCCCAAGAATGGAAAAACAAGCACCACATATACTCACCATCAAATTGGTATTAACTGACTTAAATGACCAATGCTTAAGTGCACATGTAGTAGTAACATATATTGGGTGTCAAGTAGGTAGGAGAGGAGAGGAGAGGATGAGGATGGGTATATACACACCTAATGCATGTGGTGCATACCATCTGGGGGTTGGACATTCTTGAATCTCTGGCTTGGGTGGAACCAAGGCAATATATGTCACCTTAACATTCGTACCCTCATAATATGCTGTAATGAAAAAAAGAAAGAAAAGATTGCAATTTTGTTTCTTCATATACTTGGTAGAAATTCTTGGTAAAATTGTTTGAAGAAGAAGTGTTTTTTGCTAATATTTGACAAGTTATTGTTTCCTTAGCGGTTATAGGAAGCAATTTTTATATATTTTAACTCCATGTTTATTGAGATTTGCTTTTGAAAAATGTGTTTTTATTTAAAAACATAAATTAAATGTCACAACATAAATAATCTCTTTTTACTATTTCTAACGTATGTATAGTAGTGTATTTTTCACCTCTTTCTCTTGATGAACTTTATGATTTTGTCACCCTTTTATTTTTTATTTTTTTGATCAGTACCAAAAATTATTGAAAATAAATGAGATTTTGTTTCCCAAAGAACCATATTTTGATTTTGTGGACCTGTTTAGTACATATTTCTTTTATGCTTTAATATTTGTAGCATTTTATATAAATTTTATATAAATGAAACCATACAACATGTATTGTTTTATGCCTGGCTTTTGTCATTGAATAAAAGTATTTTAAGATATATTCCTGATATTTTGTATGTCAATAGTTCATTCTTTTTTATGTCTGAGTAGAATTCCATTGTATGGACATATTACTATTTGTTTGCCTATGCATTTATGGTTGAACATATGTGTCATTTCTTGTTTTTACTTATTATAAATTAAAGTACAACTGGGAACATAATTTTATATGTTTTAACATCAATATATGTTTTAATTTATCTAGAAGTTAAATGACTAACATAAAAATATATAAGAAGCTGTAAGACAATTGAACTGTTTCTTTGCATTCTCAACAATTTAAAACATATGTCATTGGGTATAATACTTAGTAGATATTTGTTAAGTGAATATTAATCAAACAAAAGTATAAGTGAATAAATACGTGTGTCTTGTAAGGCAAGCTTAGAGCACTCTAGCAGGAGTTTCTGAGCATATGATGCTTCACTAAAGTTAATAGCTTTTTTATTCACATGATATAAAACTGTCACATGTTTAAAGATCACTGATGAAGGGAAATACATACACAAATGATTGAATTAAGAGTTTTCAAAAAAAGTTCATAAACAGAGTAAAATAGAAAAAAAGCCTTGATAGCAGGTGTAGCTGAGGATTGATAGAATGGGAGAGAGAAAGGCAATGTTTCATGTAGAATTTGAAATTGTAAAAATGGCATTTAGATATATGTTGATGGCATTGCTCCCATTCCATTTCTGATGTTTCCATTTATTTAGAGGAAGCTTTCTGCAATAATGTAAGGTGAATATTTTGCTAGGTATATTTGGGTGACATACATTTAAGGTATTCTTTTTTCAGTTCCTTCCTCTTTCTCTTTGGGAATTATGCTGTGTTCAGTAAATTCACATTCTGCCTTGCTCCTTCCTGTGAGGGGCAAGTTCCTTCCTTTTGTGAAGCAACACCAAATTCTAAGACACTTTGACACTGAATATGCATTCCGATGGTGTAGCTATAGGAAAAGTTTGCCTTGTTTTCTGGAATCAGATTTATTGGTAATAAAACTGATATTTGTGTCACACATCTGAATGCTTTTTATGTTTATTTCGGTATTACCTGTAAGTGATTCACCATTGAAGTGGAAAAAAGGAGTATCTTACATTGGAACTCTGAGATATTCATTGTTTCTTTCAGATTGTACTATAAAAAAAAAGAAGGAAACATTAAGGAAATAAAATAACCTCTTCAGAAGATAAGAATCAAGCATTTTGTTGGCTACATATTTGAATAATGATGAAGTTATGTGGAATAAATTAAATTCCTTTAATTAAAAGTATTAACACCAAAACGATTGATTATGATCTATAAAAAGCCTGGCCTTTAATAAGATCTTGGTTTAAATCATAATTATCTTTAAATATCATTACTTATTTTTCTAGGTTTTTGATCATCCAAATATGTTGTAATTTTTTCCAGATAAAGATATTTCCATAATATAGTTGTGGTCCTTTGAAATTACAAACTTGATGGAGATTAAGCCAAGAAAGAAAGAAATGTGACAGGGGTAAAACTGCAAGACAAATACATCAGCTTGTCAGTTTTACATCTGGGTGATGTTATGATGACAACAGATCTGTTGAGGCAAATGCTTTCCTGACAAGCTATTTAATTAGAATTACAATCATCTTCCCAGAAATGATGCTTAAAATAAATTGTCTACTGTAAATGGATGAAAATAAATAGTTATCTCCTCCCAAATTTCCTGAAATAAAAGAGCCAAAGACAAAAAGTCTCATAAATACTGTAATTTTCAAAATGGAAGTGTGAAAGGAACAGTTAACAATAGATAACATTAAGTGTTGCTGTAGTTGGATTTTTTTTCCCTTTTCCTACATTAAAAAAAAAAAAAGACTTATACTGATGGCCAACTGATTGTTTCTGTCACAAAATGTCATTAAGTTGGTGCTCTATTCACAATGACTCCACTTCAGTGTGAAATGAATATGCCTAGAATTTTGTTTTTGTAATTAAATGTAATGTAGCACAATGTAAGACCATGTAGGAAATCCTAACTGGTTTCAAATCATAAAGCCTGAATTTACTATCAGGGCTTAGAAAGCACTTTAATCTCTTTCAGGCCATTTTCTCATCTATAAATTAGAGATAATATATTTTCTTAATAAGATATTTGTGACAATTATAAAATGCAGCACCACTTAAAATAATATCTAGGGTAATATGGCATAGAAATAAAGAAAACATATTTTAATGTAGTGTGTAATATTGCTTTTTATTTTGATGGAAATAAATTTACTTTTGCTTGTCTATAGTCTTAAAATTTGTGGGCTAAAATTTATTTAACAACACTTATGAAGTAAGAATATATGTGAAGAAAAGAATCATGGAATTTCAGAATTGATAAGGATGTTAGGTGCCATCTTTGCTCAAATTCGAATAAGATTAATATTTTCTGCTTAGAATTTTATATGTTCATATCAATATATTTTTGAATATCAAAGAATTATAAATAGAAAGGAGTTTGTTTATATATTATATTTATATTATTCCCATTTAAATATTATGCATATCATAAAAATTATAAAAATACAAATTAAAATTTATGTGTGAAATTAAATAGATATTGTAACATTTATACCCACATTCCAATGAAAAAATTGCAATATGCCCTTCACTGTGGAGATTACTGGTTTACATATTTTCAATGTTTTTCTTTTGTTTTAAAAAGGAGCTAAATTAGGTAAATAATCTACTTTAGATTACTGTGAGAATGGATGAAAATTGTATTTTAAGCTTGGCTTTTTCCTTTACGAAATATAATTTTTTAAATGATGATGCATTACATATAGAGAATCATATTAAATTACTAATATTTGAATTATTTGAAAAGCATAGTTATATTTTAAATATTTATTAGTTTTTATAGATCATTAATGAATCGTTTCAAATTTTACCCAAATCAGTAGAAGAAAAGAAATGACAAAGCTCAGAGCATAACTGAATGAAATGGAAACAACAACAAAAAAGACAAAGGATCAATGAAACAAAAACTTGGTTCTTTGAAAAGATAAACATCAGTAGACCACTAGACAAATTAACTAGAGATAGACTAGAAAAGCCTAAACTAACCTCAATCAGAAATCTAAAAGGAGAAAAGGAGATACAACTGATACCACAGAAATGCAAAATATCATCTATGAGTACCACAAAAATCTCTAAAAAACATATTACAAAACATAGAGAAAATGGATAAATTCCTATAAATACACAACATCCAAAGCCCGAAGCAAGAGGAAATAGAAATCCTGAACAAAACAATAATGAGCAGCAAGTTTGAAGCAGTAATAAAAAAAATCTCTAAAAAATAAATCTCAAGACAAGAGATATTAATAGACAAATTCTACCATACATACAAAGAAGAACTGACACTTATCCTACAGAAATTATTCTATAACACTGAAAAGGAGTGAACCCTCCCTAACTAATTCTATGAAGCCAGTATCACCTTGATTCCAAGGCCAAGAAAAGACACAATAAAAAAAAAAAGAAAAGAAAAAAAAAGAACAAAAGAAAACTACAGACCAATATCCCTTATGAACATTGGTACCACAATCCTTAACAAGATACTAGCAAACTTAATTCATCAGCACATCAAAAAGGCAATTTACCATGATCAAATAGATTGCATCTTAGGATACAAGGATGATTTAATGTATGCAAATCAATAAATGTGATTCAACACATAAACAGAAGCAAAAACAGAGACCATATGGTCATCTCAATAGATATAGAAAAAACATTTCATAAAATCCAACACATTTTCATGACGAAAACCCTCAATGAACAACACATAGAAGGAGTATACCTCAAAATTATAGAAGCCAAATATCACAAACCCATAGCCAACATCATACTGATTGGGGAAAAGTTGAAAATATTCCCCTTAAGAACTGGAACAAGACGAGGGTACCCATTATCACCACTTCTATTAAACATGGTACTGGAAGTCTTAGCCAGAGCAATTAGGGAAGATAAAGAAATAAAAGGCAGCCAAATTGGGAAACGGTAGATCCAACTAACCTTGCTTGCTGACAATATGATCCTGTATCTAGAAAACCTTAAAGACTCCACCAAAATACTTCTAGAATTGATAAACAAATTTAGTATAGTCTCAGATTACAAAATCAATGTATACAAATCTGTAGCATCTCTATATACTAATAATGGTCAAGCTGAGAGTCATATCAAGGACTCAATATCATTTACAACAGCTATGAATAACAATTTAAAAATACCTAGTAATATAATTCACCAAGGAGGTGAAAGATCTTTTCAAGGAGAGCAACAAAACACTGATGAAAGCAATTGTAGGTTACACAAACAAATGGAATAACATTCAATGCTCATGGATTGGTAGAATTAATACTGTCAAATGTATATTTTGCCCAAAGTGACTTAACATAACAGATTCAACATAACAGATTTGCCCAAACAGATTCAACATAATTCCCATCAAAATACTACCATCTTACTTCACAGACCTAGAAAAAGTAATACTAACCTTCATTTGGAACAAAAAAAAAGAGCCTGAACATCCACAGCAATCTTAAGCAAAATGAACAAATCAAGAGGCTTCATATTATATCACATTAAATTATCTGACTTCAAGCAAAACAGTGGAAATAATTAAAAGAGTAAAAAGGCAACCTATAGAATGGGAGAAATATTCATAAACTATACATCTGAGAAAAGACTAATTTCCAGAATCTACAAATAACTCAGAGAAAACAGAAAAAAAAACAAAAAAACAAGCAATCCCATCTAAAAATAGGCAAAGACATTAACAAAATTTGTTCAAAAGATGACAGACAAATGGCCAACAGACTTATGAAAAGATGCTCCATATTGATAATAACTAGGGAAATGCAAATTAAAACCATAATAACATAGCCTCTACCCCCTGTCAGAATGACCATTATTAAAAAGTCAAAATACAACAGATGTTCATGTGAATGCAGAGAAAAAGTTATGTTTATAAACTGTTGGTGGGACTACAAATTAGTACAACCTCTATGGAAAACAGTATGGAGATTCCTGAAAGAACTAAAAGTAGATCTACCATACAATCCAACAATCTCACTCACTACCAGGTATTTGCCCAAAGGAAAAGAAATCATTTTATCAAAACTTACCTACACTCAATTGTTTAATGCAGCACAATTCAAAATTGTAAAGATATGAATCAACCTAAGTGTCCATCAACTGATGAATAGATAAAGAATATGTGGTATATACATATTAATATTATACATGCACACTATCATGGAGTATACTCCGTCATACAAAAGAATGAAATAATGTCAATTGCAACAACTTGGATGGAACTGAAATGATTATGCTAAGTGAAGTATCTCAGGAATGGCAAAACGAACATCACACATTCTCACTAATAAGTGGGAACTAAATCATGGGTGCAGAAGAGGACAAAAGACAAAAAAAAAAACATTGCAAACTAAGAAGAGGGGAGGGTGGTGGATGGAGTATAAAACTTACCTTTTGGGTACAATCAACACTGTCCTGGTGAGGAGCACAGTGAAAACTTGACTTCAGCATTACAGAGTGTATTCATGTAACAAAATCTTTGTATGCCCTTAATATTTTGGAAAAAAAAAGTTTAAAAGAGAAAAATAGTCTCATATTTTAATTATTTCATAGTTTTAAGTGATATATTAATTAAAAGAACTTAACTACTTCTGAGCTATAAAATAAATTAATAGCAAAAATATAATTTATGTTTTCATACATTGGATTTATATACAAAATTTTATGTGAAAAATATGTAATTTTTGGTAACAGAAATCTTGGAAAGAATGGAACAATATATGCTACAGATTTATTTATACCACACTAAATGAGGAACTGGAAAAAAATTCCCATAAAGTATAAAATTCTATACATAAACATAGCATTAAAATAATTAGATTATGTAAAACTTCTAAACTATAAATAATCTCAAAATTCTGAAAAGAACATATTTAAATGGATAATAAAATATTGTCTGCAAAAGTTGAAGAAACTTCAAAATTTGCTTTTAAAAAATATACTCCGCACGGGGTGGGGGAGGAACTGGTCTGAGTGGACACTTCTGTGTTCTGCAGGAGGGAGTTTAGAGATAGGCTTCTCACTTCTGGCAGCCACTGGGACCAGGACAAGGGAGGTGAACACAAAAAGGGAGGCTCTGCCCTTGGAAACCACCAAAGATTCAGCTGGCACAGGGTGGGACAGATTACAGATCTCTACTACTGAACAGACATGAGTGAGTGTGTCAGGGAAATAGTGGAGCAGCCAGTGGCTCTTTGAGACAGCCTGCCAAGCCCAGCATCCACTGTCCTCAGGGCAGTCACCTCAGGTGCTGGCTTTCCGTGGGTGGGCAGCCACCATTTTGGGAGTCCATAGCCTAAAAAATGTTGTGGTGTATTGCTGATCTGGGCACTGCCCCTTCTCCAGCTTAGAAGAGAAAGACCAGGCAACAATTTCTGGTGGCACCACTGCCACTGCCCAGCAGAGAAGGGCCCACCATTTTAGGAGGGGACTAACGAGATAAGCCAGTTTCTAGGCATTCCTCTCCCAACCCAACCACTGGCCTTTTTGCGCTGCAGGTCAAACTGCATCCTTGAGGGGTGGAGTAACGAGAGAAGCAGCTTTGTGGGCTGAGTCACCAGACAGTCTCCGGAAGCCCCTGCCCTGCCAAGCTGCCTGTGTTTCATGCCATAGGAGAGACCACATCCCTGGAAGGATGGAGTAGTGAGAGAGACTGTTTTCTAGACTAAGACCCTCAGAAGCCTTGGGCAGTGCTTCTCCAGCAGCCCTATGGCATGTACTTCATATGGACTAGACAAACCCCACCCTTGTATGGGCAGAGTAATTAGAGAAGCCGTTTTCTGAGCTGAGATGCCTAGTGAACTCAGGAATTGCCCATTCTCCACCTCAGTGGCTCGACTTCTCTTCTGGCAGGGCAGACTCCACCCTTGAAGTCAAGGAGAAAGGGGAAAAGTCACTTTCCCTGTATGACTAGCTTGAATCTGTGGGACCTTGGAACTAAGCAAAAAGGGACAGATTGTTGACTCAGTATAATGGGTTGGCTTTGATCACCTGATGAGATCATAACACAAGGGATTGCCCTTGGTGACCAGGATGTTGCAAGCTTTGGAGCTTGTGGTCTGGGAAGGAACTAGCATCTCTATACCTCAACTCAGAGATATTAACTTTACTTGGGATCCTACAGGAAAGAATGAGTGCTTTAAGATGCTGAAAATAATAGCGATCTTAGTAGTGAGCAGTTAAGAAAGAGAAGGTTCTGTAAAACTTATAGCAACAAACAAAATGGTTGACCAGCCAGACAGGCTTTAACAGAGAGAAACCAAAAGCACAGCTAAAATGGGCTCAGCTAAAATGATGGTCATCCCCTGGCTCTGGTAGCCTGGGTGTATATGCTGGGTTGTGTCCACTGAGGACAATCAGAGTAAACACTTGAGAACTAATCTTCCCTGGCTGAACATGGTGGGATTGAAAGTGTTCCTCTCATTACTCGCAGGTCCCTCAGCACAGTAAGGAAGCCTTACTAGATAGATCAAAGGGCTTAATTACAACCTTGGCACCCGCCAGAATGTTTAAAATAAAAACAAATAAATCAAAACTCACTTGACAAATACATTCAAGGATGTGGTAGAAATGGAAATTTCACACATTGCTAGCGATGATATGAAAATTATTGTGTACTTTTTTATGGCCGCTGTAACAAACTACCACACAGTTGGTTTAAGCTACCAAGTTAAAGCAATAGAAATTTATTCTCTCACAATTGGAGAATTGTAGAGGCCAGAAATCTGAAATCAGTATTATTGGTCTGATTACCAGGTATCAGCAGAGTTGTGCTGTCTATGGAGGAGAATCTACTTCTGGCCTCTTCCAATGTATGATGAATGCCTGCATAGCTTGGCTTGTGGCCACATCATTCCAGTATTCAAGGCCAGGCTCTTCAAATCTTTCTCTCCTAGAGCTCACATCACAACTCCTCTCTTTGTATATCAAATCTCCTTCTGCCTCTCTGTTCTAAGGATGATGTGATTGCATTTAGGGCCCTGAAAGCCAATCCAGGATAATATTGTCATCCAAAAATTCTTAGGTGAATCATATAAGCAAAGAATTATTTTTCCAAATAAAGTAATTCCAGAAATTAGGACCAGATTTTGGGGGGAACCATTTTTCAGACTACCGAATAGAAAAACCACTCAAGTAGACGATTTTACAGTTTCTTATTTAGTCAAACATATTCCAACATTCACCTACCATAAGAGTTAGCAATTCTATTCCTAAGTGAAATATAAAAAAATAGAAAATAAAACATATAAACCTAAAAAGATTGTATAAGAATATCTTTCAGTTTAATATATAGCATCCCAAACCTAGAAATGGCCAAAATATTTAACAGAAGAATGGATAAACAAATTGCGAAATACATGCACATGCATATACATATACACACTCACAGAAACTATATATATATATATGCACCTGTGAGTATGTGTATGTGTGTGCGGGCATTTGTACAGGTTAAGCATCCCTAATCCAAAATATGAAATCCAAAATGATTCAAAAACTGAAAACGTTTTGAACTCTGATGTGAAACATGTCACAAGTAGAAAATTACACACCAGACCTCATGACAGGTCATAGTCAAAAGACTGTAAAAATTTTGTTTCATGTACAAAATCATTAATCATTGCATAAAATTTTCTTATGTCTATGTATATAAATAGTATATGAAATACAAATTAATTTTGTGATTTTGTGTTTAGATTTATATCCTTTCCCCAAGATATCTCATCATGTATATGCAAATATTCCAAAATAGTAAAACTCTGTACTATGAAACACTCTGGTTCCAAGAATTTCAGAAAAAAGTATTCTCTCTCTCTCTCTCTCTCTATATATATATATATATATATATACACACACATATATGTATATATATGCATGTGTGTGTGTCTGTATGTGTGTAAAATGGAGTATTTTCAGTAACAGAATTGAGGAAACTATAGATCCATATAACTAAATACAGGATCTCATAGATATTGTATTAGATAAAATAATCCAGATGCAGTAACACATACTGTATAATTTCATTCAAATATAGTTGAAGAAGAAATGATTATGATCTACACTAATTACAATGATAATAATCATTGCCTAGATGGAGAGTTACTAGAAACCGGCATTGGATATAATCTGGAATGATGAAAACATTCTTTAATTACATTGGTTTGTGAATTACATAGTTATTTTGTCAAAATTTATCAAACTATATGCTAAAGAGATGTGTATTCCTTTGTACCATAATCCAATTGAAAATAGATTCACATGCATACATTATTTGATTCAAATTTCAAGTATTTGTTCTAAAATTTGTTTACATATATTCAAAATTACACAGAAAGTAGTTATTCATTACTACATTGTTTGCAATTTCAAAAGTAATTGAAACAATGCTAACGTCTGTCAATAGATAATCTGTGAAATAATCTTTCCTGCTTTATACAGTTAAAATCTATGTAGATTAAACAATTTAGCAAGATATAGAAAATATATGTATAATACCTATCCATAGTGCTAGTAAAAGGCTGTGAGGAATGTTTGTGATGCCATATATTAAAAAATTATCCTGATGAAGATGATAACATAGCAGATCTGCTCAGCAAAATAATTGAGGTGTGTTTTTTAAAATTTCTTTATGTATTTTTGGTGTTTCAAAAATGTAAACATATTATCAATTCAAAATAAAATTTTAAAAAGTATATGGCAAATAATGGACTTATAAAAAGATTCCAAAGTTGTTTAAAAATCAAAGACACTAGGAACAGAACATTCAGAAAGGTATATTATGTAAAATATGATAGCATTTACTAACATTTGGTGAACAATTACTCTATGTTAGGCACTCTAAAATATTAATACTCACACCTTTCAAAAATATTAACTATTGAATTTGTCCTCCAAACACTATAATTTAGATATTTTTATATCCATTACGTACTATCAGAAGGTTACACTGCTAGTAAGTGGAATAGTCAATGTTAAATCAGATATTATTGTGCATTATAATTGTTTTTTGGTTTGCAAATCCAGAAATGAATATTCTAGTGTTGAACAAATTGCATTCTAAAACAATAGGCACATAAATTACATTTTTTTGAAAACTGGTTTTGTGTAACACAATTAAAGAAAAACAAGCACCACATAT
>VSMD01094190.1:0-41786 GCA_008750895.1 Mirza zaza
CAACACTACTTAGCAAACAAAATGATAAAGTAGACCCTTGACACTCACAAGCTTAATACCTTGGTTAATAAATTAGCTGGGCAAAAATTTTAAATTGGAGATCGCTTTCCATTATAGTTTCAAAAACATTTCTCCAGCATTGATGTTGAAATATTGATGCCATTCTAATTTCTAATTCTTTCTTTTTTTAATTTATGTGCCTATAAAGATTTGTAGCATATTCTTATTCTCCCTGATGTCCTGAGATTTCATGGTGCTGTGCCCTTGTGCAGGGAATGAGATGGACCTTTCAACTGAGAAACTCATGTGCTCCAGTTCTGCATAACTTTTGTATATCATTTTGTTAATGATTTCCTCTCCTTCATTTTCTGTGTTCTCTCTTTGTAGAAGTCCTAATATTTTGGATTTTGAGCTTCCTGATCTGATTTAATTTTTTTTTCCTCTTTTCTTTCATTTTCCATCATTTTTTTAGTTTCCCCCCCCCATTTTCTGAGAAATTTCTGCAGCTTTATATTTCTACCATTCCTTTGAGTGTTCCCAAGAACACTTTTTATTTTTACTGTTCCTTTTTGTTATAATTATCCTATTCTTACTTCCTGTGTGGAATACCTCATATTCTCTGAGGTCTTTTCTCACTCTGTCTCCCAGACTAGAGTGCTGTGGCATCAGCCTAGCTCACAGCAACCTCAAACTCCTGGGCTCAAGCGATCCTTCTGCCTCAGTCTCCCAAATAGCTGGGACTACAGTCACACACCACCATGCCCAGTTAATTTTTTCTAGTTTTAGTAGAGACAATGTCTCACTCTTGTTCAGGATGGTCTCGAACTCCTGAGCTCAAGCAATCCTTCCAGCTCAGCCTCCCAGAGTGCTAGGATTACAGGCATGAGCCACTGTGCCCAGTTTCTCCGAGGTCTTAATTGGTAGTTTTTGTAAAATTATCTTATCCCTGAATAGTTTGGTGTTTTATGTTTGTTTGTGTCTATCTTTCATACAAGAGGCTTTCTTCTGATGCCTGGTAATTGTAGATTGCACATATTTAAGAGTGGAGCATTACAAGTTGATTAAAAACTAGAATATTATTCAGCCTTGAATAAGAAGGAAATCCTGTCACATGCTACAACAGGGATGAACTATGAGAACATTATTCTGAATGAAATAAGCCAGTCACAGAAGGGAAAATACTATAGGAGTCCACTTATATCAGATATCTAATGTAGTCAAACTCATAGAAACACGAAAATGGTGATTGCCAGGGAAGGGGGAAAATGCATAGTTGTTCAATGAGCATAGAGTTTTAGTTTTGCAAGATGAAAAAGTTCTGGAGATTTGTTGCACAACATTGAATATTCTAAAATACTTATTGTTGCTGAATTCTACACTTAAAAATGGTTAAGTTGGGAAATTTTATGTTATATGGCTTTTTTACCACAATTTAAAAAACTGTTAAAGTTTTTTTAAAGTTCTAAGCACAAAAGTGGGACTGGTTCACCATGGGCTTCAGTTCCACGTGATGAAGCAAGCTATTTTACTAATGAATCTCTCATGTTAATGTCATCGGGTCTTTCCTCTGGGAAAGCCACGGCTGCACGGATTCTCCAGAACAGACGTCCTCAAACTACCGCCCACGGGCCACATGTGGCCCGCCGAGAACATTTATCCGCCCCACCGTGTGTTTTTGCCACCGCTGCCTGTCCTGCTTAGCAGCCAACTTGTCCTAGGCCCACAGTGCACATGTGTGGAATGAGCACTGCACACTCCAAAGTCCCTCCAACGGTCTAAAGGACAGTGAACTGGCCCCTGTTTAAAAAATTTGAGGACCCTTGCTCCAGAAATGATTATCCAAAGCTACGGTCCCCAACGCCCGGGCCTCGAACTGGGCCAGAACTGCTTCCCACCCCCACCCCCACCCCTGTCCATGGAAAAATTGTCTTCCATGAAACCGGTCCCTGGTGCCAAAAAGGTTGGGGACCACTGATCCAAAGTTCTCTCCTGCAGGGTATGGGCCTGGCTGGTAGCCCTCTATGAGGTGTGGGGAAAGACAGACAGTGATTTCAGAATTGAATATATAAACTATAACTCGCTCCCCCTACTCTCAGTGTAGTCCTCTGTCCTTAACTGTGCTTGGGATCCTCCAGTAACTCTCTACATTACATTTTCATAATATACCTTCAGTCTTCCTCCAGGAAGAGGGAGAAGCAAGCCATCGTATAGCTTGATGGAACTGGCATGGGGATTTGGGGAACCTAACTGCTTCAAAATCAGACGACTTTCCTTGCACTCACAGAGCTATCTGCTTTTATTGAGCCTTTGGGGTTCAGTAGCATAAGTCAATTTGTTACTCAACCTTCTCCACTGCTAGCTGGGAATTTAGTTATCTAGGGTGTCCTCAGTCAATTACCATTTTTCCATCTGCTTATCAATTTCCCAAATTTTTCTTGTTCATTTCCCCTTCCATTATCCTGTCCTCAAGTGTTTACACCTTTAAAAAAAAAAATTACTGTTGTACTGGGGGGATTGAGGTTTGACAGAGAGTGGTAGTTATTGCCTATATTCAATCCACCATCTTTACCCAGAGAAAGAGAGAAAGGGGCTTATTTCCTATGCTTTCAGTATCAATGTCTAATTTCCTGTGTTGGAGGTGATACAGTGGAATGAGTAGGAGATTTAGAAGCAGTTGACTTGAGCCAAATTCTAGATCTGCCACTTCTTGTTACGTGACCATAAATTAACTAATTTCTCTTCTTTTCAGTTTCTCTGTTTATAAAGTAAAGGTGTTAACACGTGGATTTATTTTGAGGCTAATGTGAAAAAAAAAATATGAAAGATGTGCAAAATAATAAAGTTCATGTGAAACATAATACTTGCTTAATGAATATTAATTCTTCTTCCCTTTCCAAGATCAGTTGTTCAATTTCCCTTCTACTAGCAACTGCAACATTGTGGTAATAATCTCATTCCGAGCTCAGTTGCTATAATATCGCCTCAAATCACTCACTAGCCATCCTCTCCTGGCTATCCTGGCCAACCTGAGATCCGCCCCCTGATTATGACATTAGTCTCAGTTGGGTGTTATGTCATTCAGTTGGAATAAGTGCAAATTTAAAATTTTTTAAATTTTTTATAAAAATGAATGCATTCCTCTTGAGTCCTTAATCAAATCTGCTTTTACCTTCCTCTGACATTGATATTTTCAAATTTTCCCTTAAAAAACAGAATGGACTTTGGTTAGATATCAAGATCTGGAAGATCATGTAGAACTTTAACCATCTGAGCCCAGAGTTTTGTTCATTTCCTTGGAGGTGGAGAGCAGCTGGTTCCTATTCTCCATGTAATTACATTTTCTCCCACCCCACATGGTGATAACACGCCAAACCATCTGCAGCAAAAACATGCCAAGGTTTTACAATGAGCTAAAAACCAAGTATTGCTCCATATAGGCAATCAAGTGATCAAAAATCAGCAGCGTAAAAACTTTATAAATTAAATTCACAAATTAAATTCACAAATATTTCTTGAGTACCTACTATGTTCCAGGAATTTTCCTAGGTATTTGGGATACATGAGTCAAAAAAACAGGTTTAAATAAAGAGCCCTTGCCTTCATACAGCTTATATTCTAATGAACTAGATAGGCAATAAACACAACAAGTAAATTATAATGTGTATTTTTTTTTAAATAGAGCAGAAAAAGGAGGATCAAAACTGATGGAAGAGGAGTTTCAATTTAAATGGATTGGACATTTCTTATACACTCTAGACATCACCATTGAATCAGTGATGGCTGTTGGGTTACAAGCAACAAAAAATAACTCTAAACAGAAGACAAACATATTATGCAGATATCAGGGAATACACAAAATTGACGGTAAGACTAGAGAAATAAGCTAGAAGAAGGTCAAGAATCAAGGTTGCTCCAAAATGAGTGGAAGTAATCAACATTCTCAACACATACCATTACTGCAGTGGATGATTTTCTTTCATTTTGTACCCTTTCTGCATTGCTCCAATAAAGATTGGAAGTTCCAGGAGAGTCTAATCAGTCAAGCTGGAGTCACATGCCTACTGGGGATAGATAATCTCCAAAGAGTATAAATAGAAAATTTCCAGAGGGAGAGATAATTCTTCAAAAGGAAATCGATATGTTTTGTCAAACTAGGGAAAATCAGTGATGTGCAACCAAAACACAAGACATGTTCCCTGTCACAAGTGCCAGCTCCAATACCTACATAGAAGGGGTTTAGAGGTAGAAATCTGATTGAAAGGAGCTAATAGGGTCCTTTTCTTAATTCTGCACTTCCATAGCAATCACACTGCTTTGACTTAGACTGTTTCTTTATTTGGGTAGTTTTAAAGAGTTGCTTAAGATTATTGGCTTAGATGGCTGGGTGTACTGGCTCATGCCTGTAATCCTAGCATTCTGGGAGGCCGAGGCAGGAGGATTACTTGAGCTCAGGTGTTTAAAACCAGCCTGAGCAAGGGTAAGACCCCATCTCTATTAAAAATAGAAAAATCAGTTGGGCATCATGACACGTGCTTATAGTCACAGCTATTCAGTAGGCTGAGGCAAGAGGATCACTTGAGCCCAGGAGTTTGAAGTTGCAGTGAGCTACAATGACACCACTGCACTCTACCCAGGGTAACAGAGCAAGACTGTATCTCAGAAAAAAAAAAAGATTATTGGCTAGAGTAAACCTCTTCAAGCCATGCCTTGGCCCCTCTACTAACTACAGACGCAGAGACAGCCCCTGACTGCTACTGCAGCTTGATTGCCCTTGTTCTGAAATCACCAGTAGGATTAGCCTGGAGGTACTACCACATAGATTCATTTTACTTCAACAGCCTTTGGTAATAGACCACAAAGCGCATCCTACTAAACTAAATAATCATCAGTCAGTTGGACTACATTTTGCATATTTTTAATTATCCAAGTAAGAAGATTTCAGAACTTCTCAAAAGGTGATTTGGAGCTAGCATATGCTGCTATGACAGCAGCAGCATAGATTTGAATGCCTCCAAATCCTCACATAAAAAAAAAATACACAACAAAACCAAAATCCACAGACAATATTTACAACAAAACCAAGTTTTTTCTGTGATCATATTGGAAATGATTGTATTAATATTACTATTCTGTGATGATTCTCTGTGTAATAGAAAATAAAGCAAATTAGTAATGATAGAATATTCTAATTTTCTCATCTCTCATATTGCGAACAACCATGATTTTCAATGTTAAAAGAGACACACATTTAATATATGATGACATAAGTAAAAATCTTGTATTTCCTAGCCTGGGTATGGTGGCTCATACCTATAATCCCAGCACTTTGGGAGGCTGAGGCAAGAGTATTGCTTGAGTCCAGCAGTTCGAAACAAGCCTGGGCAACATAATGAGACCACATCTCTTCAAATAACGGTTAAAAGAAAAAATAAAATTAGCCAGGCATGGTGATGTGCACCTGTAATCACAGCTACTGGGAGGCTGAGGTAGAAGATCACTTGAACCCAGGAATTCGAGATTATAGTGAGCCACTGCACTCCAGCCTGGGCAGGAGAGTGAGACCCTGTCTCTTTAAGAAAAAAAAAACAAAAAACTTATATTTCTGAATTTGAATTGCAAGTATCAGTATGAACTCATGGGGTTTTTAATTTTTAAATATATATACACACACATTTAACTATATATAACATACATTAATATAAACACTTTATATATTTAAATAAATATGTATTAATATATTTAATATGTATTAAATATATTTATTAATACATGTTTATATGTGTGTATGTGTATATGTGGGTATACATACACATATATTATATACGTTTAATTTTTTAGCTCTGTAAACTGAAAAGTCCTGGAAACTGACCAACCTAGTAGCAAAGAGCATCCCTAACACATAGTAAACTGTGGTCCTGAAATTTTATTTCCCATAAGAGAAATCAAAAATTCTTGAGGAAATAGCTAATTTCATGTTAAGAGCAGGAAATGTACCAGGTGAGTCAGGGAAATTTCATCATAACAGATATTAAGCTATCAATGGCTAGTAGGATCATGTCGAAAGAACCTGGAAGATAATTTGAAGCAGCCTCTACTAACAAAATGGAGAGTGCTTAATAATTATTAGATAAATAAATACACTAAGTTTCCATATTAACATGGATATGTTCCTGGGCTTCTATTTTTACAAAGGTCTATCTATCCCTGCACTACTAGTAGCTGTTGTAATTACTATACTTAATAGCATATTGGAAGTAACTAACTCTTGATATTTGGTAGCAAGACTGCTATACTTATACTTGTTCTTCAAAATGTTCTTGGCTCAGGATCTCAAGTTTCATGAAAAAAACCCTCTATTTATATTTTATTTTAAGTTCCATTATTTATAAATTAATTTAGAGACAGTTACCATATGGTATTGGTTAACCTCCTTCATAAACAGAGTACCTCTCATTATTTAGATCTTCATTCATATTTTTAATAAAGTTGTATAATCTTAGTAATAAGGTCTTACATATCATATGTTAAATTTATTCTTAGGTTCCTTATAATTTTTCTTGCAATTCTATGCAAAATCTCTATTCTAATTACCTTTCTAGCTTCTTTTTGTCTCAGAATAAGATGTCATTTTCTGTTTTTTAATTATATCTAGTAACTTACTAAATTTTCTTTTTTTACTTACTACTACTTTCTTTTTACTTACTTACCAAATTTTTTTTTTTTAACAATTTCAAGAACCTTTATTGAAACCAACATTCAAATAGTATCTCAAGGGTGAAATTCTCTTGGATCATCCACATAGACAGTCATATCATCTATGAATATAAACCATTTTGTTTCTTGATTCCAATCCTTATACCTGTTTTCTTTCTTTGTTATAGCATACAATAGCAGGAGTTTCAGTATAATGTTTTTATTGCAGTCATTTTGTCATATTACATACTTTAATGGCAATGTCTCTGTCACGAATGTTTCCAATGACTTTGTGTTTTATTTACATATGGGTAAGATCTTGTATGAAATGTATCTACAACCAGATTCAAGAAGAGTTTAAGTTGGAATGCTCTAAAATATAAGCAGGCTGTCTTTGTCTAAACGTCAAAACCAAACATCTAGCACTGATATCTGGAAGTGCTTGAATAGACTGACACGTAAGAATAAACTATTTGTAGATCACAGCTTTTCTGACATAAACTGCACTTTATCACTGAGTATAAAAGTTTTCAAATACAGGTTCTTTGAGACACAAAAGAGAACATTCACCAGTCATCCTAAATAAAACCCAAATAGACAGCATGTCTGCTGAGCAGAATGCAATCTGTTTTCCTTTCAAACATATCACCACTAAGTATGACGTTTGCTGTGGGTTTGACAGATACCCTTTCTCAACTTAAGGAAGAGTTTCTGGTTTGCAATTACATTTACATTTTGGCTAATATTAATGTCTCTTATTCCTGGAGTAAAATCAACTTAGACGTGATGCACTTGATCATGATATGCAGTTATAAATTTTGTTTGCTGATATTTAGTATGTGTGTTCATAATTTTCTTTTCTTGTGTAGTCCCTGTACATTTTGTTTTGTAACCAAATTATATAGTGTCATAAAAACTGTAAGAATAGAAAATTCTTTTTTATTCACTACAATAATTTGTATACAGTCAGCCCTACCTGTGGGTTCCATATCCACAGATTCAACCAACCTTGAATAGAAAATATTCAAAAATGAAATAAAAAATAATATAACAATAAAAAATAATACAACCTTTTTAAATAATACAATATAACAACTCTTTACCTAGCATTTACACTGTGTTAGTTTTCATAAGTAATGTAGAGATGATTTAAAGTATATGGGAGGATGTGCATAGGTTATATGCAAATATTATGCCCTTTTGCATAAGAGTCTTGAGCACCTGTAGATTTAGGTATCCTTGGAGGTCATAAAAACAATCCCCTGTGGATACTGAAGGGCAACTAGGCAGGTTATCTGTTTCTTGCAGGTTGTTAGAACTCACCCTTAAATAATCTGGGCCTAGATTTTGTACTTTTATATGTGGGATGATTTTATTTAATTCATTGTTATTAATGAATCTTGGCCTGTTCCTGTATTCTATTTCTTCTTTGATCCAATTCAAAAACTACTTTTTAGGAAATTGTTCCTTTAATATAAGGTTTCAAATGCACTCATACAAAATTGTTCATGATAACTTCTTACACTTGTTTAAATCTCTCCAGCATCAGTAGTCATAGTTCCCCATTTTACCCCAATATCATTTTGTTCTGCATTTTTGTCTTCTTCGTGACCTGAATAGTTTAATAGTTCTTAGTACTCTTTATGAAAGAATTCAGTTATTTGAGTCTTTCTCTGAAAATGTCTTTATTTCACCCTCTCTCTTGAATGAAAGGTTAGCTTGATACAGAATTCTAGGTAGTTTCTCTCAGCACTTCAGATATATTATATCATTGTCTTTTGGCTTCTGTTTCTGCTGATGTGAAATCTGTTGTCAATCCACTTACTGTTCCTTCATAAGTAATTCGTTTTGGGGGTTGCTTTGCAGATTCTTCTGTTTGTCTTTGGCAATGTGCAATTTTACAGTGATAGGTCTATATGAAAAAGAACTTTAAAAATAAGGAAAATGAAGGGGCTATATTCAGATAAAACAATGGCAGGACATTTTCCAGAACTGATAAAAGGTGTGTCTCCTTAGATTAGAGAAATGTAAGAATGTCATCAACAGAATAATTAAAAATAACTCTAGTAAATGGAATATCCAAAAATATATATCTCAAAGTAAACAGAAATAACAAGAGAATTTAGCAAGACCAGAAAACTCAAAGTCAATATTTAAAAATCAATTGTAGGCCGGACGCGGTGGCTCATGCCTGTAATCCCAGCACTCTGGGAGGCTGAGGCAGGCGAATCATTTGAGCTCAGGAGTTCGAAACCAGCCTGAGCAAGAGCGAGATCCCGTCTCTACCAAAAACAAAAAAAATTAGCCAGGCATGGTGGCACATGCCTGTAGTCCCAGCTACTTGGGAGGCTGAGGCAGGAGAATTACTTGAGCCCAGGAGTCTGAGGTTGCTGTGAGCTAAGCTGACGCCACGGCACTCTATCCGGGGCAACAGAGTGAGACTCTGTCTCAAAAAATAAAAAGGCAATTGTATATATTAAGGAACAATAAAGTTTTTTAAAATATCACTTATACCAGCATCAAAAAGCATTGAATGCCTAAAAATAAATCTAACAAAAGATGGGCAAGACCGTCACACAAAAAGGATCATATGCACAGTTTAGAATATATGATATATAAAGATTCTCAATTCTCTCCAAATTGATCTACAGATTCAATTCAACTCCAGTCAAAATGCTAGCAATTATGACATGCAAGCCCTCGGATGGCCTAGCCATGCTGCCAACTCCTCTGCGACCTTATCTGCCTTTCCTGCCTCCCACCCTGCATTTGTTATGATTCAGACACATACAGCCTCTCTCAGTTCTTTGGAGTTTGTTTCAAATTTTGTTTTTATTTGTATAAATTTATGGGGCAAATTATAAGTGCAATAGACTGTGTAGTGATGAAGTCAGGGCTTTTAGTGCATCCATCACCAAGATAACATACATTGTACCATTAAGTAATTTCTCATCAACCACCCCCATGCCACCCTCTCTCCCTTCTGAGTCTCCATTGTCTATCATTCCAAAGTTAGTTCTTTGGATATACTCTGCCTCAGGGCATTTGCACATGGTGTTTTATCTCCTGAAATGCTCTTCCCATTCCTTCCCCTTTCACCTACTTTACTCTTATTCATCCTTCAGAAGCCAGTTGCAAAGATTTCCCTCTGGAGGTCTCCCCCAACTCCATCCCTCCCTGCCAGTCCTTCCAAAGATCAGGTCTCTTTGTTTGCTACTATTTTAGCCCATGTTTCCTATATAACATTTTTCCCATTTGAAATTTTATAATTATTTGAGTATTAAATGATTGATACCTAAGTCTTTAGGTAGACTGTCTACTCTGTGGAGGCATAGACCATATCTGGTTTTGCTCATAATTGTATCTCCAACACCTGGCACAATGCCTAGCATACAACAGGTGCACAATACTTATCTATTAAATGAAGGGAGTAAGAATAAAAGAGATGCCACAGAATAATCTAATTGTAAATCTTTGTACTTTGAACTGCATTGTACAAAGAAATTAAAGTTGAGAATCAACTAAAAAACAAAGAATGCTAGCAATTGAGTATAGAATGGGGGCAATTAACAACTTGATTATAAAATAGCCAAGTTGATCTTCAAGAAGAGGAGCAAAGTTGAAGGACTTTACCACCAGATATCAAGACATATTAAAAAGCTACGAAACTTAAAACACTGTTACTGGCACAATAATAGACAAATAAATCAATGGAGAAAAACTGAATCCAAAAACATACCTATACAATGACAGTTACCTGATTTATGATAAGGGTACCACTGCCATACTGTGGAGAAAGGGTGATCTTATCAATAAATGGTTCTAGATCAATTGTGGGGAAAAAGTGTTGATCTCTACTTCACACCATATATAAACATCCATCTCAAATGAATCCTAGACCTACACATGAAACACAAAGCAGGTTAGGCGAAAAATTTTTTTCAAATGGAACACAAAAACACTAAATATAAAGGAAAAAAAATCAATAAACTAGCCTTCATTAAACTTTACACTTTCTGTAAATTAAAAGCCACCATTAAGAAAGTAAAAGCACCAGTCACAAAGTGGAAGAACATATTTGCAATATATAAATCCTACAAATGACTCATATCCAGAATATTGTAAGAATTCCTACAAATCAGTAAGAAAAAGACAGACCATCTTTAAAAATGGGGGGAAGATGTGAACAGGCACTTCACAAAAGAAAATATCTAAACAGCTACTAAGCAAATGGAAAGGTTCTCAATGTCATTAGTGAATGGGGAAATGTAATTAAAAGAATGAGGTTCCACTACGCACCATCTAAATGGCAAACATATGTTTAAAACCTGTCAATATCAAGTGTTGGTGAGGACGTGAATAACTGGAACTCTTGCATGCTGCTAATGGGAGTGTAAATTGGTACAACCAATTTGGAAAACTGTTGGCAGTATCTAATGAACACGCACCCTCTTCCCTATGACCTAGTAGTTCCTTCATAGGTTACAGTCACAAGAAATGAGTGTAAATGTGCATCAAAGTCATGTGTAAGCATGCTCGTAGCAGCTTTATTCATAATAACCAAAAATAGGAGGTAACCCAAATGTCTATCAGCAATAGAATAGACACATAATTGATACATTTTTAAATGAAATACTATTGAGCCTTGAAAAATAACAAACTATAGCTACAAACAACATGAATAATTCTAACAGACAAAATGTTGAAAGAGGACAAACACAATGGATTATACTGCATATGATTCCATTTTTTGAAGTTCAAAAACTTGTAAAACTGATCTATACAGATGGAAATTTGAATAGTGATTACCTATAGGATGAAAGCATGGGAGGCTTCTGGGGTGATGCTGATAGTCTCTATATTAATCTGGCGGTAAACAGGTATGTTTATTTTTTTTATTTGAGCACATGTGAGATTTGTGCACTTTACTAATATGCTATACTTCAATTTTTTTAAATTTACAAAACGAAGTAAAATAATCCACATATAGCCATGTTCCATTTCAATTTCTATTCTTTTAGTGTTCACTTTAAATTTTAAGTTAATATTTATATAATCTTCCTGAATGTTAACAAGTAATTAGAACACTTTAATTGTAATCATCCCCTCCTATCTTCCATATTATTGTTTAGTATTTTAGCTTCACTATTTTTAAGTATCGCCATCTAACGCCCTCCAATCAATCATATTTTTTTACAGTGGAGTTCTTTTATTGTCAATATCTATTCAGATTTAACCGCATGTTTACAATTTCTTTGTTTTCATAGTACCTTATATCTCACTCCTTCCTTCTGAGTTTACTTTCATTTTTAGTGAGATATATCACATGCCATAGAAGTGTTTGGGCAAAGTTGTTTTTGCATTATTTCTATAAAGCACACCAGAAATTTCACTAAGCTGAGGCCAGCTTTTATTTTTAATTTTTTGGATTAGTGGTTCTTACACTATGAAAATAGTGCACATTTGAGTTCCACACCTACTCATGGGGGCTTCGGGTTTTTTTTTTGGGGGGGGGGTTGGTTTTTTGGTAGAGACAGGATCTCACTATTTTGCCCACACTGGTCTTGAACTCCTGGCCTCTAGCAATCCTCCCACCTCGACCTCCCAAAGTGCTGGGATTATAGGTGTGATTCACCATTCTCAGCCTTCATTTTCTAATAGGAATTTTTTTTTTCTTCCATCCAGGCAAAGGAAAACATACTTGTGTTCAACCTCTGTGGAAAGCAATATGGAGATACCTTAAAGCGATACAAGTAGATTTACCATTTGATCCAGCAATCCCACTACTGGGCATCTACTCAAAAGATCAAATGACACTCTAAAAAAAAAGACAACTGCACTCGAATGTTTATAGCAGCACAAGTCACAATTGCAAAGTTGTGGAAACAACCCAGGCGCCCATCAATACATGAGTGGGATTAATAAAATGTGGTATATGTATACCATGGAGTACTATTCAGCTTTAAGAAACAATGGTGATATAGCACCTCTTGTATTTTCCTGGATAGACCTGGAACCCATTCTACTAAGTGAAGTATCTCAAGAATGGAAAAACAAGCACCACATGTACTCACCAGCAAATTGGTGTTAACAGATCAACACCTCAGTGGACATATAGGAATAACATTTATCAGGTGTTGGGCAGGTGGGAGGGGGGAGGAGGGGATGGGTATATACAAACATAATG
This sequence comes from Mirza zaza, assembly GCA_008750895.1. Classification (NCBI taxonomy): domain Eukaryota; kingdom Metazoa; phylum Chordata; class Mammalia; order Primates; family Cheirogaleidae; genus Mirza; species Mirza zaza. The sequence goes on from VSMD01094190.1 coordinate 12,881, forward strand.
AGTGAGATGTGCAACGTTTGGGGGATGGTCACGCTTTAAGCTCTGACTCGAGGGGGGAAGAGGAGCATGGGCAACATATGTAACCTTAACATTTGTACCCCCTTAATATGTGGAAATAAAAAAAATAGGGGAAACATTAATACGTAGAATTTGGTGGATAAAAACCATTAAAACCCAAGGCTAATGGGAAGAAAATACCAAAGAAGAATTTGGAGGGTAAAATAGTAAAAAAAATCTCTGCTCAAGACTACAGTTGTTTCCTGGTTGCTTTTTCTTCTTTGTTCATTTGTATCAACCCATTTATCTGTACTCAGTTGTGAGACATCTTGTTGATTTAATAATAGCTTTAGGGGTGGTGAGGAGAAGGGGACACAATATGTTAAATATACCCACAGACTGTAAGATGTATCCCAACTTCAGAAATGCTAATTGTGCACCCTACTCTGGATAATTATTGAAGCTGGGTGATGGGTATGTGTAGACTCAGTGTGCTAGTCTCTTTATTTTTAAATATGTTTGAAGTTTTAATAAGAAAATAAAAAGTAACTTGAAAAAATGGAAAAACAAAAAAAGAAAACATAATAGACAAGGGAGACTTCCAGGACCTTATCTTCTGTAGGAGTTTTGCTTCCAGCACTCCACTCTGAATAGGCTTCATTTTTTGCTTTTGTGTGAAGGTTAAAACCCTGACCGTTAGGACTTATGTCGGGTCAGATATACTTCCAGATGGTCACAGCATTCCCCTACAAACTTACACTTGTGGCTTTAAGTTCCCTCCTTCTTTCTGATTGTTTTAAAATGTTTTCTCCAGCATACTAAAGTTTTTATGGCAGATGGGTGACCTCGTTAGCTCAGTCTACTATTTTCTAATCTCAGAAATCCTTCCTAAATCTTTTTCCAGGTATGATACTTATATCATTTAGAGTTTTTTAAATAAAATACATTTTTAATAAAACAGGAAAATCCAATTCAAACTAAATTTATTATACAAAAGAAACTTATTGCTTAAGTAACTGAAAAGTCCAGAAATAACATGAACTTCTGATATAGTTTAATCACTGCCTCACTCTTGTTTCTCTGTGATTTTTCTCATCATGTGTTGGATTTGTCCTCCAGCTAAATTTTTCCTGGAAGCAAGATTGTTTCCAGCACTAACAGCAAGATTGTTTCCAGAACTAGCATAAGGCCATAGGCATTATTGTTCCCAATTGGAGACAGAGAAGTCCCACAATCATTGCTCAAAATACTGAGCTTCTTGATGTTTGGACCACCTCAGAACCAATCCCTGTGACTGGTGAAGTAAAAGCACTGATTGGCTAAAGCTTGGGCTACCTGAACCAATTGTTGCAGCAAATGAGATAGTATCTGTATTACCCTGATCAGCTTAGGTCCCACTTCTGGGGCCCACCTAAACCGTATTGCAGTTACGAAAGGGAAGAGGGCCCAATGAATGTTAGAGAAACCACTATAATATCTACTCTGTTTAAGTTGCATATGCCCCAACCTTTACTTACATAGGTTGCTGTTTGAATCCAAGGAGAGGACTATGTATTAATTTCTGCTAAATTTCATCAAATTAGTTGTGTGCTATTCTCCAACAGATTCAAAGATTATCACTTACTTTGTCCTTGTATAGCAATCCCTATTTCTCATTTCCCACTTTATAAAAATAATTAAATTTCCATTTAGTTTTCTAATAGTATGTCAAACATAAAACACCCGATAAGACAATTTGGAGTTACACTTGAAATCACCTGGACATAAAAATAAGCTGTCTGATAGTGTTCATCAAATGTATTTAGGGAAAACCTCAGAGCACATAAAAACTACAAGACTATCACTCTTAAGAACGGCTAAAACGGGCCGGGCGCGGTGACTCACGCCTGTAATCCTAGCACTCTGGGAGGCTGAGGCGGGTGGATTGCTCGAGGTCAAGAGTTCAAAACTAGCCTGAGCAAGAGCAAGACCCTGTCTCTACTATAAATAGAAAGAAATTAATTGGCCAACTAATATATAGAAAACATTAGCCGGGCATGGTGGTACATGCCGGTAGTCCCAGCTACTTGGGAGGCTGAGGCAGGAGGATTGCTTGAGCCCAGGAGTTTGAGGTTGCTGTGAGCTAGGCTGACGCCACGGCACTCACTCTAGGCTGGGCAACAAAGTGAGATTCTGTCTCAAAAAAAAAAAGAACAGCTAAAACGGAAGCATGAAATACTAAGTGGATTAATGGCCTGAAAAAAACCTCTCATATATATTAGGAGTCTTTGAACAGAGAAAACAAACTATGGTTTCAGACATGAGTCACAAAGTAAAAGTAATAAAGTTAAATAGTATAAATAATACAGGCATTGGTTTGTGATACGACTGCTTGTCATGGGGGGCAACTCCATGTATTACGCTGCAAGATGATTAACAGCAGTGATTTATTATTTGATGATGATTAAAGATGTTCCCTAGCTGAGTTTACCAGCTAGTAAGAAAAATTTAAGACAGGCATTTTGTATTGCTGTGCTTTTTCTAAAATGCAGTTCTTTATTGCTCTAATCTTCCATAATCTATAGTGATGCAGATGGCTGTATCATATTTTGTTCACAAAGCATAAATCAGACATCAGTAGTTACCCCTAAGAGACTAACTCTTTGTTTTGCTATGTGAAGTGCTTCATAAATTTGCCAAAAATGATACCTTCATGTAAATAGCTGTGGTTAAAATTAATTATCATTTAATATCCATCAAAATTAATATACATGTAGAAACAACACTGGCATTTCATTATAGTCAATATTTATATTCTTTGAAGCTTAGATATTGCTGGCTAAAATAATATGTAAAACAGTTCCATAGGTTGATACATCAGGATAGAGAAAAATGAATTAGTTGAAATGAATCAAAATAGCTTTATAGAATATAAACATGTCTGTGTGTGTGTGTGTGTGTGTGTGTGTGTGTGTTCAGGAATCAATTACTATGCAAGTAACTATACAACACAGGCCAACTCCTCTTACACCATTGTGACCTACTGGTCAATAATGGCCTCTCACCTTGGGAGATTTGGGCAGTAAAATCCCTTTCAGATAAAATTCCACTAGTAAGTTTGCCTTAGAGGAAATCAATAAGTTCCTTCCTACTATCTTCTCTTCCATAGCAACAGGGGCAAGAAACAAAATAGGCCTGATTAATGTGCAAAATATGTGCCTTGCTCCTAAATGCTATTAGTCCAAAAGAGAAGCCATTTTTACTTCAGCAAGTTCAAGTATTTTAACATTTTCTTGCCCTATTATGGCAGGTTATGTTCTTCGTATGTGAGAGTTTTGCCAATTATCCAGGGTGAGCATAAACAGAACTCAATTGTTTAGCATAAAGATAAAGAGAAAAGATCTTCAAATACCTTTGATGGCCTGGATCCAAATCCCAGCTCCACCACTGACCACTCACTTAATATTATGTGCCTCAGTATATTCATCTAAGTATATTAGATATATGCATAAAATGAAGGCAATAATAAGAGTAATACCTTTCTCCTAGACACATTATTGCAAACTGGCCGAAGTTAAATTGGCCATTCAGCAACTGTCAGGTTCTTTTGGTAAATGTCAAAAGCCTCCTTGATAGACTCACAATGAGAAGTAGGTGGAGCATCTTTCCCTACTCCACAATTTCCTTCTTGGTGGCATATTATAATGAAAATAAGCCTTAGGCAAAATTCAACCAAATGCACAAGTAATTACTAGCAAGCAAACCCACAAGAAAACCACATGGTGCACTGATAGATGAGGGATTAAAAAAAAAAGCCACATGGTCCCTTCTTGTAAGTTTGAGAAAGCCCCCGTCACTGTGTTTAAGACCTCCAAAAATCATCTTGCATGAAAGGTTCTTCACAAAGGCCCTTTTTATAAGTTCCTGGTCAACCTAAAGATTGGCTGGAGAAGTCGCTATAGAAGTTATCAATGAATATATTCTTTGATTTATCCACCCATGTACATGGGTCATAGAAAAGACTTTAAACAGGTGATCTAAAAATTTAAGTCCAAATTACAAAACGAGAAGATATAATTTGTCTTTCTTACATATTCTGCCGTAGTCAAAAAAATGGCCAAAATTTTAGTTTCATAAAACCACAAGAATGGAACAGATTTTCATAGCTGAGCCCAGAACTTCAAAAAGACACCACATCATACATGAAATTCTGACCTCTGTTGAGATGTTGGGCATGTTTGCAATTATCTTTATAAACGATGTGTCAGAAAATGACTTGTTTTTCTGATCACCGTAACTACTAAGCATAGAAAACACACACACAAAACTTCATAGTATCAGGGAAAATTGAGAGTGCTGCTTTTGGTTATAACTTCTAGACCGGTAGTCTTACCTATCACACTCAATTTGTAATAGATTTTAGTGGTACAAATAGCATGCCAAATCTCTCCTCCCATTTGACCCCAAACCTACCAAGAAAGAGGCCCAAATATAAATTTTAAAAGGATGGGAATATTCAGCACCCACTAGAGAACACTGGAACTTACCGGGGTAGAGTCAGCTGTTTGAATGACAAGATAACTGAGTGTTCTAGAACTCAAAGAGACATTTGGCCTCACTGACCCCCATGCTTTGATGTAACATGTTGAAGTTACATGTCAGGCCTTGAGTCAAAATGAGTGCTTCCCAGCAGAATGCGTACTGTTGCTGAGCTGTGATATGACATCTCGAGAAGAATGAGTAGGCATAGAATCAAACACTTTTATGCTCCTTTACTTAACCCATACCTACTCCCTGACCTATTATCAAGCATATTGAAATGATTAAGTGAGATGTTACACATAAAATACTTAGCACAGTGGGTGGTACAGAGTAAGTGTTCAGTAAACAATAGCAATGTTGAATTTCATGATAACAATGATGGTAAGTATTGCCATGAAGACAGAAGATCATGACTGTGCCTAGAATAAATTAGACTTCCCCCCGACAACCTACCCCCAGCAAGAATGAACTAAGCCTGAACTAAGAATGAACTTCTATGATGGCTGTTGATCCCTGGAACCCAACTGATTTCAGGAGAGGCAAAACAAAAGAGTTCTACATAAATTGGAAGGACACGGGACCAAACTGAGCACCAGACCACAAAGAGAAGTCACTTGGGATAACGTATGTACTGGTGTCAATCAGCTCTCATCACAATGCTGAGAAATTTTGGCTATAAAGATTACAAACCTCAGATTTTAAAATGCAAATGAAGAATAACAAGTTTGCAGTGGATTATGAAATAGATATGTTAATAATCCCCTATTGTTTTTCATTAGACAGCAAGTTGGGCTCTATTTTCTTGTATTCTAAGCAGAAGTCTCTGAAAATCATGGACTTACCCAGACAGAGCTCCAAAGGATGCAGTGAGCAAATCGTTTATTTGACATTATCATGTACTTGGCACCATGCTAAGGGTGATTCAGTATGCAAAAGAAATATGCCATTTTCCTCCTTTCAAAGAGTTTATGCCCAAAATGAGGAGCCAAACACAAGTGAAGTAATAGCAAAAGGTCAATATTGTATATAGAAACATAGGTCTAATACATCTTGTAGGAAAAAAAACACAAATGCTTTAGAGGATCATGAAGAGAGAAACCAAAGAAGGCAGGGGCAGAGTTTTCAAGGGAAATCTCAGTTCGGAGGCAATATTTGATCATGAACCTTGATAATGAATAGGACTCAGGGATGGGCATGGAAGGTGGGTTCCCAGTCACAGACCCGACATAAACAAGGGCACAGAAGTTAAGTAAACACACAAAGACTAGCCTATCATGACAGTGGTTAAATGCAAGGAAGAAGTGGGGGCTAAAATTAGAAAAAAGGGATTCCAAATATAAAAGCATTAAAATAAATATGAATTTGACATGGGATCCATTGAGGAGGCAGGGGCCAATTTAGTTGGAAAGCACAACACGAATGGGTGTGTGGCAAGTTGAAAAATGGCTCACCAAAGAAGTCCACATCCCAATCCCCGGAACCTGTGAATATGTTACCTCTCTCTTTTGCTACCAATAGAGATTCTGCATGTGTGATTTTGTTAAGGATCTCAAGATGGGGACATTTTCCTGGATTATCCAGGAGGGCCCTATGTAATCTCAAGAGTCTTTGTAAGAAGGAAGAGAGTGAGAATCAGAGAAAGAGATATGACAAAAGGAACAGAGATTAAAATGATGTGGAGCCGTGGGCTGAGGAATGCTGGGAGCTGCTAAAAGCTGGAAATGGCAAGACATGAGCTCTCCCCTAGACCAGGGGTGGGAAACCTGTAGCCTTAAGGCCACATGTGGCCTTCTAGGTCCTTAAGTATGGCCTTTTGACTGAATCTAATTTGTACAGAACAAATCCTTTTATTTTTATTAATACATTTTTGTTCATCTTTTATATTTTTACTTTATTTTTTAAATGAACATATTTAAAATATCAAAGAATAAAATAAGTTTCGATGAAATAATCCTCCCAGATTGACCGGCACAATTAGAACATGAGTAAGCCATAAAGGCTAAATTGACGGCTGCTATACCTCATGATTTAGTTCTAACTCCCCTGCCTGACTGACGCCACTACCACAGGAGGCTGGTTGGCAAGAGTTTTGGGGGGGTCAAGTGCACCAGTCTATCATCAGCTTTTGACAATAGTGCCCTATGTTTCTGTTTGAGGTGGAATTTGCGAATAGTTGCACAGCTCAACAGTATTTTTTAATTCTGTCTGTTTAACAGCTCATCATGTCAAAGAAGATCAAGAGAACACAGAAGGAAGAAAACAGGTTTTTTTTTTAAATGAGGATTGGAAATTGCAATATTATCTTGTTTCTACTAAAGATAAGCTGATTTGCCTGCTTTGTGATACTGCAACATCAACATTAAAGAAATTGAATGCTCATCAGCATTATAACACTCATAAGGACCACAAATATTTTAAATTAGAGGTAGAGGCACAAAAGGTTGTATTGCAGAAATTAAAAGATGAAAAGAAAAAGCAAAGACAATTCTTTCAACCAGCAATAAGATTTGGAAATAATGCCACTAAACCAACTTATAAAATAATTTATATACTCAGCAGGGAAAAAAGGGAAGCCATTCAGTGATGTAGTAATTGCGAAAGAATGCACTCTCCAAATTGTAGGATGCTTACTCCCTAAAGCTGTCTTTTTTAAACATACTTCTTCTAAAGGAAATTTCGGGTGAACATTTTCTCCAGTTAGCAAAGGGCATTGATGAGCAGTATGATATATGTGGATCATTTGAAGAATACATAGCTGTTATAGACCTACTAATTGGAGAATACAAAGAAAGTTCCACTGACTTTGAGAATCATGACCTCACAACTCAAGTTAGTATTTCAGCCTCGCCTAGTTGACATCACCAAGGCATCTAAAGAACTACAGATGGAATTGATTGAGTTCTCAGCAGATGCCATCTAAAAGTCATTTCTTGATGCTATTAATAGAAAGATCCAATTGAAATATGAAAAAAACGCAGTAGAATGCCCACACTTTCGGCGACATGTCCAAAAATGCTTTCTTGCTTTTTAAACACTTGTTGCTGCGAATCTTCATTCTCCTATCTAACCCAAACCAAGATGCCTTTGGTGGGGGGATGTAGGGAGAAAACAAAAAGAAAAACATTTTTAAAAAAGGAAAGGAGAAGACACCTTTAAGGTCACAAATGACTGATGCCCATCTTTCCAACAAAAAAGCAGACACAACAAAGTCATTAAAAGGTTAAATTTAAAATGAACAAATATTTTTTTCATTTTTTTGAAATTATTAAGTACATAGTAGTTATATTTTTGCAAAATAATGTACAATTTTTAAGTATATCTAACTGAAGTTTCTTGAATGAGACCTTATTTGATTACAGCTAAATTAATGTGGCCTCCCAACATGAACAAGTTCTCCACCCCTGCTCTAGACTCTTTAGAAGAAACCAGTCCTATTGACACCTTGATTTTAGTCTCATAAGACAAATTTTGGACTTCTGACCTCCAGAACTATAATAAATTTGTGTTGTTTTAAGCCACTATGTTGATGGCAATTTGTTACAAAAAAAGAAAGTATAGTACAGCACAAGAGTAGTCATGAAGGTTTTTGTCTAGGTAATGCAGAAGGAATTCATTAGTCAAGAATTGTTATAGTCTTGTCCCACAGAACATACGCACAGTTATTTGTGCCTACTGTCTCTCTCAAGAACTGCGTTAATGATTTAGAAAAACAATTCTATTTCTGTAAGAAGCTGCTATCTCAAGTTTACTGGCTATCAGAAAACTCAAAACATGTTAAGAACCAACTAAAAGTCCATACATATTTAGAATTTGAAATCTTGTTTACATGAACATGCTTTGGGAAATTATCATTTCCAATCATTTTAGAGAATTCAGAAAAGAGTAGCACTGAAAAGAAACTATATATGGCGTTTGTAACCATAGAAGAATTAAAACACCTAACAGGTACAGTGCCCACTATCTGGGTGATGGACACACTTATGACTTTGACTCAAACTGTACAAAAGCAATTCATGTGACCAAAATGTTTGCACCCCCTGTAATATTCTGAAATTTAAAAAAAATTCTACGGGCAGGAAACAGGCTAATGAAACTATTCATCTGCAAATACATGCTATCCTTCATGGAGCAGGAAAGATGACTCCAAGGACAGAGCCTCAAGCCCAGAGGGCAGAACTGCAAAACACAGAGGATTATTCCCAATCCTTGAAACCTAATACTGTTTGCCCAGCTGCCTTTCAAAGTTGCTTGGGGCTGATGACTCTTTTATCCCTTCCATTTTCTCCCCTTTTGGACTGGAATATTAGACCTATCCCACCACTGTATTTGGGGAGCAGACAACTTGCTTCTTGAGTTTCCCAGGTTCACAGAGGGAGATAAATTGTGCCCAGAGCCTCACCCAAAGCAGATGAGACTTGGGACTTTTGAGCTGGTGAAATTTAGGTGAGATTTTGGACTTTGAGTCGGTGCTATACTGGATGGAGACTTTTGGAGATGGGACAAGGTGAATGTATTTTACATGTGAATGGAAGTAAAGCTTTGGGGGACAGAGGTGTGGACCACGGCAGGTAGAATAACAGCCCCCAAAGGTGTCCATGTCCAAATCCCCCGAACCTATGAGTATGTTATCTTACATGGCAAAGTGACTTGGCAGACAAGATTATGCCAAGGATCTCGAGATGGAGAGATTATTTGGATTATCTTGATGGACTCAATGTCATCATGGGCATTCTAGCAGCAACTGTACTAAGAAACTAATACAGGTTCCCACCAAGGACACTTTCTAAAACTATTCCAGTTTGAGAGGTTTGTGTTAAATAGTGTTGCGACATCAATTGATTTCTCAATATGAGTTACATTTTTTTTCCACAGAAAACCCACTTTAAGCACTAAAGCATTAAAACGTAATGTAACTCTTTGGGTGCATAAGATTAATTCATAGATTGCACCTAGCTAGAGAACCTGTATATATCTGAGACTGCAGTTTTTTACTCCAAACCAATTCTTGGTAACTTACCAGCACCATGCCGCCTCTAGAATGAGGCTAGTTATAAAGCTGGACATCTCTACCTAGGGGATTAGAATCTAACATCCAAGCGTAATCCGAAATCAGTTCAGCACGGAATCATTGTCAAGTTCTCTCAGGAAAACAGAGCAGCAATTTATCTTTCCTAGTCAGAATACCAAAGCCATCAAAAGGAGGAAGTGTGGTACCTGAGTCAAGTCACTTTACATTTTCTTGCAATGTTGGAGAGGAACATGGCATTCTGTTGAAATTTCTTTTCACTCTGAGCAGAAGGTCCTGGCAATAAACCTCTAGAAGCTTGCTCAGTAGAAATTGGTTTCTTTTCTCCTATGTCATGAGGTCGTGGGGATACTGTACTCTTGGAATTCCTCCTTTCATCTGCTTCCTTTCCACTGACAGTTCATAAAGGATGGACCACACTGGGAATGAAATCTAAGCAGTCATTTCTTAAAATACCATGGGAATTGGGGCTCCATAGACCTCAGAGTGGATACCACAGAGAGAATTTTTTCTAAGTTCAGTGCCTAAGGCTGCACCAAATTCCCATGTGGTCCTTTAAGACCTGAGCTAATAACTTAGGAAGCTATAAGAGAAAGTTTCTGTAACCAGATGCAAAAATTGCATAAGGGGCTTTTCCTGTTTTTGTTATTCTTCATAATAAAAATGCTTGCCATGTATAGGCTTTATACAAAGGGTCAAACTCTCTGTGTGCACTTTATATACATATTCTTGTTTAACTTTCCCAAAACACTGCATGGTAGATATTACTGCTTCTGCTTTATACATTTTTTAAAAAAATTGTTATTTAAAAACCTTAATTGATTTGTGCCTGATCCCTACTGAAAAGACACAAAGTGAGGATTAGAACACTGGTCAGAACCTACATTCGAAATCACTATTTACTACTGCTTCCCAATTTATTTATGTATGAGAAGCAAATGTCAAGTTTTAAATTTAAATTATTCAATAGGATAGCATTTTATTAGGCTAATGGAAGAAAGATATTCTGTGTTTTTCTTGTGAACCCATGACCCATCCCTAGCGCTGAAGGATTTGGGGCATGCTTATGACATAAGCAAACATTATAGAAGATTATGGGCTACGTCTACCCACCAGACCAGACTCGGACACCACAGTCTTCAGGGAGAGACGTTAGACATTGAAGTATTTGCTTAAGAAGGTGGCCTGTGTATGTCCCTCTCCTCTAAGGACTGAACCCCAAAGCTCCCAGATTTGCTAAAGGAATTGAAAGTAGGAGGCACCTGTGCCTTTGTTCCCAAACCTGAGGAAGTGGCAAATATTCTAAAAGAAGTCCTCCAGGGTCTTCCATGGCAAACAAGGTACAGGATAAGTAGAGTGGAAATGGCTAAGCAGGCAGAGATCCCCAGAGAGGCAGATGTGGGGAGGCTGTGTGGATGGCCATCAGGCAACGTGGCTGTCATCTTCAAGGACAAAGTGACCCAAGAAGCGATCAAAGTTGTCTTAGTAGGTGTCTGACTCTAGAGGTGAGAGGTGAGAGCCAAGAACCAGCCCCAACCCATCGCCGCCACCACCTCCCACTTACTTGGTTTCACTCAGCAACTCTGCTGGCAGATGAGGTAGGAAAATCTAGAATTGACTATAATTATCTTGGATTATGTTTTTGACTCCATGCAATGTGAGATTACTCTGAATTAAATGATATTTGGTCTCTGACAACTAGTAGAATAGAAGCTCAAGCTAGAAATTAAATTCAAGTATGGGGAAAGGTGATATTTTCTTGCACAATTGAATTTGTAACTTAAGAAATATACATCAGCTATAAATGATAAGCTAGATCATAAATGTATATCGTAAGGATATAATGTCTATATGTTTTTATTTTCACTTTTAATGGAAAACATAAAACTCACAAAAGTAGAACAAATAATGTAATGAACTCCAGTTCCAACAATTACAAAGATGCTGTCAATTTTGTTTCTATTATTCCTCCCTTCTCCCCCCACACACATACTTACTTTATTAGAATATTTTACAATGAATCATAGGTATCATATAATTTCACCCAGAAATTCTCCCATATGTATCTTTATAAGTTAAGAAAATTTTAACATTACCAAGATATTATCACACCTAATAAAATTAACAATAATTCCATAATACAACATTTAGTTCCTGTTCAAATTTCCAGTTGTCTTACAAACATCTTTTTGAGGCTGGTTTGTTTGAATCATGATGCAAACAAGATCCATAGATTGTGTTTGGGTCCCTTTTGATGTATAACACTTTATTCTCTAAAGTCTATGACTTTGGACTTGGGGCCCCTTTTAAATTTCTGACGAATGTGTAATCATGTGTGTGAACCAAAGCTGAGCACTAAATTCACAAGTCCACATGGGCTTAGAGCCGTTGTGTTCTAGCTACAGAACAAAGAAGAAATCATCAGAAAGGGATCTGGCTCCCTCTAGTGCTCTGTGCGTGTTACTGCCTCTGACTCTCAAACCAATTAAGAAAAATAATCCGGATGTTAACAGTTCCATTCCATTTTAGCTGTGTATTTCTTACATCCCACTATTCAACAATGAGAAAAGAATTACCTTCTTCTCTTTAGTAATGAAGGATAACAGTTACTGAATTCCAAGGACAGCGTCAGAAGCTAAAAGTTTATTTTCTCACTGATTCCTCATCCTATGGTGAAGGGTGTCAGATAGCATCACTCAAATTAACATCAGCATTGTTTACCCCAGAATATTTAGCTGCTGTTTCCAAGGCACCCCTACTGTTTTAATAGCTCTCTTTTTTCAAACTGTTACTTTCATTACTGAATTAGGGTTAAGAATAGAGCAGGGTAGACAGGAGTTTCTCTAAAAGAAATTAATTGTCTTATGGCTGCTTCTGTCATTAGCATAGAATGACTGAAAATAAAGACCAGGCCGTAGCACCAGGTGACAAGAAGAGGGAAGAATAGAAAGTATTATAAATAATTGACATATGCTAAATTAATGTTTTAAAATATAATTGATTATACAAAGTGTAATAACTGGTATAAAAAGAGAGAGAGAGAGAAAACAGGGTAAGAAAAGATAACACCCAATCTGGGAAGACTTGTTTTCCTTTAGTAACTTCCACATCTCTGAGTATAGGGAAATGCATGCATTTTCTGCTGAAACGTAAAGATTTAAAGACACTTTTGTCTAGTTAGGTTTTAAAGTTATTGCTCTGCCACAAGCCATTTTGGGGGGAAAAAAAGGTATATCCCTGAAAGAATAAAGCTGAATTAAAGTCAAAAGAGAGGCAAGGTGTAAGTTGAGTGCCATCTCTTGAACACCAGATGAACACACTCTCAGAGTTCCTTACATAGGAATTCCCAGGGTAGCAATAACATGGCTCTTCAAGACTCGTGTCTTGCACACCTAAGAAATCTTTTCAACTGTATCAAGAGAATCCCAAATTTAGGAGAACCTTTGAATTCTTCACCTAAAGCTATGGTTCAGCAATGAAATCCAATATAGTCTTGATTGAATGTGGGTTCCATCTCCAGCCCAGATCAAACCTGACTTGGCTGTGGGCAGTGCGGATTTACTCTTCACTCTGTAGTGTGTGCAGAGGTTTTACTCTGGGAATGATGCAACAGGAACCCGAGATAACTGTTTGCAGTGTTTACTTCACTCTCTATCACAGTGTCCTTGGCTACTATGGGACAGCTCAGATCTGGGAAAATGTACCAGTGTCAGGTTGTTTTATTTTTGCAATTATATGTTGGGAAGATGAGAGCAAGGCAGTAAATATTCCCACTACGAATCGGCCTGAGGCCAGAATGAGGAATTTTATTGTTATCTGGGACCAAAAGAGAGACTACAGAAGTAGGGCTGGGAGAAGACTGCCTGAGATGGGCTAGGGTGAGTTGCGCAGGTGCATTTCCGGATTACTCTTCTTCTTTGTGCCACACTCCCACCCTACCCCACCTAATGGCAGTGACAAAGAGGACAGAGTGCCCTTGTCTAGAGAGCACATGTAATCTCTTCTCTTTTTGGCTAAGATCAAGTATAAGGAGCACATATACGTACCAGCCCATTGGAGAACAGCAAGAGGAACAGGTATAACTCTTTGGAAACTAGGATCATCTGGTCCTTCCACAATTTCTTACAGGATAATTTCTGACTCATCCTGCCTGGCATTATGGACACATATTAGGGAAATAGCTGTAATACAGTTGATTGTGGATAGTTATGTCTTATGAAGTCTTCAAGAACAATAAACTAGCAAATACTGAACTATCACTCCTGGGATAGTTGCAGGTTAGATTCCTGCAAGCCTCTGGTCACATTTTTGTCAACATTGAAAAATACATTACCTTGTTTTATGTGTGTTTCTATTTAAAGACATCTTCTTTAATATATGTTATTGGCGAGCACAGTGGCTTCCACCTGTAATCCCAACACTTTGGGAGGCTGAGGCAGGAGGATCACTTGAGCCCAGGAGTTTGAGGTTGCAGTGAGTTGTGATGATGCCACTGCACTCTAGCCAAGGCAACAGAGCAAGATCCTGTCTCAAAATATATATATATATATATATATATATTTGTATATATGTTGTTGATTCATTAGCAACGAACTCACAGTCAACAGCACTAAAACTCATATCTGGATGAAGCTCATCTAACACATATATTTTTTTGCATAAGGCACATCACAGTCTTCTTGAGCTTGTGAACACTATTCAACACTTTGGCACTACTCGTGGGGCCCATTTTAAATAGTGAAATCACCACAAAAATATGAAAATGTGGTGTTAAATAGACCTCGAGAAGGACATTTGTTTGCAGTAAGAGAACTGAAATAAGAAGGATGAGAGTCACCTTGGTCAACCTCAGCTGGGAACATGCAGGTCAGGAGACTAACATTTTTTGTCATTTTGTGCAAATCTGCAAATAGGGGTTACAAATAAGTGTTAGCAAGTAAGCAAATTCACAAATACAGAATCTGTGAATAATGAGGACTATGTAAGAGGAGAGAGCTCTGTCCCTAAAAATGCATGTCCCTGAGAGCTGGCTTACCTTGGTATACAGTGAACCCTGCTGCATGTAACTGGGGAAGAGTCTTCTTTCCTCACCTACAGAAACTACGACCAAATACATGATGGCCACAGGACTTGGTCACCTTTATGACAATGACAGATCACTAAAATGATAGACCACTAGAGCAAAGTGGGTTCCCATGGCAGACTGGGCAGGTTTAACAGATTTCCTTCCTTTGGGCCTGACCCCTCCTGCTATGTAAGTATCCCTGGGACTTTACATATATAGAGAGGACACCAAAACAGAAAGAAAAGCCTTCTTACAATTGGAAAAATGACAATGATAATAAATATTAATTATTGGTTTAAATATTTTTTTAAAAAACTGTGATCTTATCTTGTGCCTCGCTGTGGTGTTAAATAAAATTTATAGAAAGCCATTGATTTGGACTGAGCTCCTATACCAGGCCTAATGGACCAAACCAAAATGGAGTCACTCATGCCAAGATTTCATGCTACCAAGAGAAAACTAATTCGTTTATTTGACCTTTGGCAGAACAGGCCAGTTTTAGCTGGCATGATAAGGAAGTCCCCTGCTTTAATCTTTAAGTTTGAAACAACCAATTCACTTTTTGTTCTCTGTTTTTGCCTTCCTCAGCCTTTTTCTATCAATAAAACTAACCTCCTTTGCTCAGCTCATCCAAACGCTCATTCTATTCTATAGAATGAGGTGCTGCCCAACTTTAGAATTGCAAATAAAAGTCAATTAAGATCTTCAACTAGATTTGTTGTGATTTTGTCCTTTGACATTGATGAAACAGATCAGTTAAAAGGTTTTAAAGCCATTTTCTGACCACATGGCATGGTTTACAATATAAAGGTAACTACAAAAGTATACGTCACTACCTTTCTGTCCCCACTAAAATAAAAAAATTCAAGAGGGAAATTTGAAAACTAGAAGAATCTATTCCAAGCTGGTCCAAAGCACCGAAGCATCCTGGAGGCAGATGTAGAGCCACGGTGGTGGTTCCTTTAAGATAGCCCAGATTTGAGGAGAGTGAGCATTTCCTTAACATAATAAAGCCAGAGCTCAGCCCTCTCAAGAAGTGGAGTCACCCATTGTCTCCAGCCAACACAAAAATCACTACCTCTTCCCCCTCCCACAACACTAACTCGTGAAAAACATCAGGGTAGAATTCTGATATTCCCTCCTAAAATTATGTTGTGGAACAGTGAACCCTCCCTCAGTGATACCTCTGTACCCTGTGAAGAAACTGCTTGGGAGGGCATTCTATTTGATAAAAGATGTTTTGCAATATCAAGCACGGTCCTCCTCCCCATGTTCCTCCTTCTACAGAAAAAGGCCAGAAGCAAAAGCAAATCATTTTAGCTATTACTCTGAGCTTTGTCACATTCTCTCCTTTGACTGACAGAAATGAGAGTGTAAGCGCACTCCAACGGCCATTCGGACTATGGTAGGCTAGCGTTACAGTGAAGCCATTTTGGTTCCAGTGTGCTTTCAGTTTGTTCTGTCTTAAAAGTTTAGAATTAACCTGCAGCTTGTTTACACAGCTGCTGGGCACAAGATTAGAAAATGACCTTGAGGAAAAACAGATCAAGAGTCTGGAATAGGGCGGGTCAAGGTGGCTCACGCCTGTAATCCTAGCACTCTGGGAGGCCGAGGCGGGTGGATGGCTCGAGGTCAGGAGTTCAAAATCAGCCTGAGCAGGAGCGAGACCCCGTCTCTACTATAAATAAAAAGAAATTCATTGGCCAACTAATATATATAGAAAAAATTAGCCGGACATGGTGGCGCATGCCTGTAGTCCCAGCTACTTGGGAGGCTGAGGCAGCAGGATGGCTTGAGCCCAGGAGTTTGAGGTTGCTGTGAGCTAGGCTGACGCCACGGCACTCACTCTAGCCTGGGCAACAAAGCGAGACTCCGTCTCAAAAAAAAAAAAAAAAAAAAGAGTCTGGAATAGGCCAACCACAGACAGCTGATGGTGAGACCCAGCAGATGATCTACTGTTTGTTGATGACCATCCAACAAGTCTTGATGACTTGCACAATGCTTGCTTTCTGCTACGCACTCACTCTGTAAGTTGCTCAGTAAGCAAAGAAAGATGAGATGGTCTTTGAGATGACAGTCCACTGTCTCCTCAGGCTGCCAGTCCTTGAAAAACCACCTTTCCTTCACCAACACTCACCTCTCATGTCTGGCTCTCAGCAGGCAGATAAACCTGCTTTGGGCAGCAAGAGGAATGGCTGCCATTTGCTGAAGGAACCAGCCCCAGGTTGAGGACCTCATGAAAAAGGCCCAAAGTCACAAGTCAAAGGGAGCATTGCTAAAATTCAATCTCAGATTTATGGAGCTAGGAAACCCATGCCATACCCCCCATCACTCCACTGCATGACTGCCACACAGGTGGTGACCTTCTGACACGCGGGACTGCCCATACGTAAGTGATGTTTACTAGCTTGGGGGTGGGGAGAAGAAACTTATTCACATCTGAAAATAGACATAGTAAAAAACCCCTGAAGATGTCAGTTAATATATGATGAAATACTAAAACTTTTATGAGCATGAGTAGGCTATACCTTTCAGAAAATACATGCTGTAAATGGATATGAAAGGGAACATAAAGGCTTGGGTGCGGTGGCTCACGCCTGTAATCCTAGCACTCTGGGAGGCTGAGGCAGGAGGACCGCTCGAGATCAGGAGTTTAAAACCAGCCTGAGCAAGAGTGAGACCCCGTCTCTACTAAAATTAGAAAGAAATTAATTGGCCAACTAAAAATACATAGAAAAAATTAGTTGGGTATGGTGGTGCATGGCTGTAGTAGTCCCAGCTACTTGGGAGGCTGAGGCAGAAGGATCGCTTGAGCCCAGGAGTTTGAGGTTGCTGTGAGCTAGGCTGATGCCACAACACTAGCCCAGGCAACAGAGTGAGATGAAGGAAGGAAGGAAGGAAGGAAGGAAGGAAGGAAGGAAGGAAGGAAGGAAGGAAGGAAGGAAGGAAGGAAGGAAGGAAGGAAGGAAGGAAAGGGAAAGGAAGGAAGGGAATATAAGAATATAAGATTGAATGTTGCAATGAAATTTCAGGTATGACAATTCACACCAGCCAGTTTAAGCCTCCCATTTTAGACACAGGCATCTGGTATCTGGTCATGGTGCACAGGATGTATTAAGGGGAAGGAGGTGGGTAGAGCCACACCAAGAAGCCCAGTTAGAGGACTATTGCGACAACGTAAGTAGGAGCTAGTTAGAGCAGTGTCGTAGAGAATAGAAAATAAGAAACAAATACAAGGACTGGTGTGTTGACAGAATCCAACATGCTTGGCAACTTACAGAATGAGGGAAGGAAATCATGGGATTTTCACTCTAAGAGGCAGCTTGTAGGAGAGAAGGAGGGTGAGTAAGCTGTCTTTTGGTTGTCCTTTCTAATAAACTTTAGACGATGAACCTATAAACACCTATCTTCATCAGAAACAAGTTGTTCTTCTCAACCTTCAGGCACATTCCTCAAAAATACTACCCTTCTTACATTTTACCTTTTTACTCCCCTCATGAAATCACTTATTTATCTTAAACAGACTTCTCCAACATAACAACTTTGACAAACACATTATATAATATTCCATATCCTTCTTCCCACCCACCCCCAAAAGTCCATATACTTTAATACTTTTAATATCTGAATCAGTAAAATATTTACTAGATGGATTTCTTCCAATATTGAATTTCATAGAAAATTAAAAAGAGGTATATTCTACTGTAGCAGAGGGAACGATGGCCTGAAAAAAAAAGGGGGGGGGGGTTAAAAATGTTTTCTGTCTCTTTAAAATTTCCCCCACTCTTTTTGAGAATTGAAACCTGAATCTCTGCCTCAGGCCAGTGGTCAGGAGGGGCAGGGGAGTGTCCTTAGTTCTTTGTACCACAGGAGATGGCTCGACAGAACCATTCTGCAGAGGTTGGAGGTGGGGCAGGGGTCACGGGATTGTCTTCCCCAGAGATGGGACAGATCGGAACCATCTGCTGTAGTTGAATAACACCTTGAAGCTAAGGGCCCTACATTTAAAAGCTCCGTATTTTTGCTTAAGATTAGGAAAATTGGTACTCGAAGATGGGAATCTGCCATTTTCTTCATTTGCCAGCAAATTAATATATTTCCTTTTCCTTCTCCTCAAACGACTTGTCCTTATTTTTCTGATGCAACCTCGGGGACAAGTGCTGAGCTTTCAGTAACACTACCCCTGTTGCTTTTGTGAGCATTACTGGAGATATGCTAACTGCAAGACAGTCTTAACACACTTACATATGCTATGTTGTATTTTCTGCTAATTACACTGTATTAATTCATCAAGCATTAATGGGTAGACTGCTTACAGACCTAAAGAATCGCTGAATAGTCTCCTAGAGCTGACAAAACCAGATGCCAGAGTAGGCTGACCCAGTGAATCCTCATAACTATTAAATTATTAATAGGTTGCAAGGGACTTTTGTCTCAGTGATGAAACCTTGTCAAGAGACAGGCAAATGGAGAGAACCATTTCAGGCACTTTCTGGGAAACTGCTTTGTGTCTTTCTGCTAGGAGCAATTACTGGCCAACGTGCCTGACAAAAATACAAAAGAGAATATCTTGTTACTTGAGTTTGTCCTGGCAGAGAGCATTTCCTCCATAGCAGGAAATGGTACAAGTAGGAAATACGGACACATTCTAATGTGGAAGTAAGAAATTGATATTAGTACTATGACATTGACAAGGGAGAAGAACTATATAGCACAAAAAGAAAATTCCTGGACCAATGAACATACATTTATTAGATACTAAGTACAAAGCCCTATAATAAATTTAAAGCACAAAAGTTGCTCAGAAGCTGAGCATGGTGGCTTATGCCTGTAATCCTAGCGGCAGGAGGTTTGCTTGAGGTCAGGAGTTTGAGACCAGCCTAAGCAAGAGCAAAACCCTGTTGTAAGGCTGGTGGCGGGCCTCCTCCCTTCCCTAGATCAAAAAAGAAAAGGCTCATGAGACCAGACCCGCCAAGGACAAAACTGCCAGGCCCTGCTGAGAGGAACCACACCCAGATGTCCACAAGGTTAAGAACGGTTTGGCTCTTGGATTCCACAAATACCTCCAGCGCCTCCTAAAATCCCCAGCTCTTCCCTCCGAAAGTCCCTAGCCAGGCCCAAAGGGTATAAAAGGCCCCAACCCCTTCAAACAGTAGTGACTTCTGGGGTCCCCCTCTCTTGGGGCCCCAGAACCTCGTCCACTAGTGTATAATAAAGCCACGTGGTTTGGCCCCCACTCTGTCTTTTCTTTTCACCACCCTCGAAAAACCTTACACCTGTCTCCGCTAAAAAAAAAATAGAAAAAATTAGCCAGGCATAGTGGTGCACACCTGTAGTCCCAGCTACTCAGGAGGCTGAAGCAGGAGGATCATTTGAGCCCAGGAGTGTGAGGTTGCTGTGAGCTAGGCTGACGCCAGGGTACTCTAGCCCGGGCAACAGAGTGAGACTCTTGTCTTAAAAGAAAAAGGAAGAAAAAGAGGAATGTTACGTGTGGTCTTCAGGCAAAGTTCATTGGTATCAGTAAAGCTTTGGGGAGCTGGCTGTTCGAGTCGGGATACCCACAGCGTTACCGGACAGAGAGACAGAGTCACCGAGGATGCAATCACACAAGAGGAGGTTTATTTTCTGGCTAGCCAGGGTCTGAGCCTCAGAGCACCAGCGCAGTGGTCACTCTTTCAGGCAGGGACCCTGAACAAAGGGGGGGGCGAGCCCTTTTATTCCCTCCACCCTCAAGCTGATCGCGCGCGGATCATGCATTTGCCCTTTAAAATGATTGGTTCTGTGCTCGTTGCCCTTTAAAGTGATTGGCGGCTCGTCTTCCCGCTGGCGCCAAGGCCGTTACCCGCCGACGCCAACCAAAGCTTTCTTCTGATAGGGTCCCTAGCCTTTGCATTTTGTTTCATCCCATGATTCCTTGCGAGGTGACAGTGGTCAAGCAAGCAAGCGATAAACAGAAGCGAAGTTGTGCCGTTAGCGATCAGCCCCACCCTGAGCCTGACTGTGTTAGCTTCCTGATATGGTTCCCTCGCCCAACACTGGCAAGCTCTGATTGATAGACCATGGCAGTGAGTAAATTTGTCCTAGAGTGGCAGCAAGTTATCTCAACAGCTAAAGATAAAACTGGTTGCAGGTTACAGCAAGCAGTTTCAGTAGCACAGAGAATTATATTCTTGGAGCAACGTTATGTGCCCCGGGTACTTTCGCCCCCTGGCTTCTTTTACACTACTTTAGTAGGGTATGACAAGAATGGCCCAATTCCTACGATCCACTTTCATAACTATAACAAGAGAATCAATATTTTATGCAAGCACTTATAAGTAGTGGCACTGGCTCTATAAACAAATTTCAATGGCCCCTGCATGTTTTTTATAATCCTCTCCCCTAACTGCTTGACCTTTTGAGTTGTTTCCCAGAAATGGTGGATTTTCTGCAAGACAAGGGAACTGAGATTCTGAAGGCCCCAGGGCAGACTTGCTGACACCAAGATTCACCATCCCCCAAAACCTTCCCCCAATGCATGTAACCCCTTGTTAATTCCACCACAACCTGTCCCGAGGCACTGTGGTCCCTCCTTTAAAAGCCCATGCTCTCCATTAGTTAGAGAAACAGATTTGAGGCAGGTTTTCCCATTCTCCCAACAAGACATCAGGTGGATTAAAAACTTCCTTTCTTGGCCGGGCGTGGAGGCTCACGCCTATAATCCTAGCACTCTGGGAGGCGAAGGCAGGAGGATTGCTCAAGGTCAGGAGTTCGAAACCAGCCTGAGCAAGAGTGAGACCCCGTCTCTACTATAAATAGAAAGAAATTAATTGGCCAACTAATATATATAGAAAAAGTTAGCCGGGCATGGTGGCACATGTCTGTAGTCCCAGCTACTCAGGAGGCTGAGGCAGGAGGGTTGCTTGAGCCCTGGAGTTTGAGGTTGCTGTGAGCTAGGCTGACGCCATGGCACTCACTCTAGCCTGGGCAACAAAGCGAGACTCTGTCTCAAAAAAAAAAAAAAAAAAAAATTCTTTTCTTAGTAATCCTTAGTATCTGAATAATTGGATCTTTGTGCAACAAGTAACTGGACCTAGACCAAAACCCCCTTACGGTTTCAACAACAGTGGCAGTAAAAGTGTCCCGCCTGTCCAGCAGCCTTGTAGCAATGGAATGTACCTGAATCAGAAATACCTTCTATCTAAGTAGTTTCCTAAGTGATTTTTGCCCGTACTCTAATTCTATATGAAGTAAACTCAAACTTTGTAAATGTTAAGAAATTGCCAATAGCACAGTAGTAATCACCCGAACTTGTTCATATGTTAAGGCTACTTTTTTTTTTCTAATAATTTGGAGTTGCAGAGAAAGTAAGATTCCTTCAAAGTTTGGTGAGTTTTTTTCAAAGTTTTATTCCTTAGATATTATCTTTGTAATCAGATAGACTGGGGGAAGCCCCAGGCTCATTCCTCGTCTGGTGGATAACTGCAGGTAAGTGCTCAACAGCTCCAAATCCTACTTTCTTCCCGTAGCATGACGAAGGATAGTCATAAGGATTAAATGCGATAAGGTGCGTAAAGCTAGCCTTGTATACAGCTTGGTCCCTGCTCAGTAAGGGAAAGCAGCCATTATCATTACTATTGCTGAGATTTTATTAACTAACCTTTTGCCCTATTAATTTCACGACCTCTTTTTTAAATAGGTAAGTGTCAGAAGAAGATCCTATAATGTCAATATGTGTCCTGTGAAAGTTAATCAGAACCTTGGGGTACCTCCAACTTAACTCTTCACATGCCTGCTTAATTGTTCTTTTCTCTCTGTTTTCCTTTCCTTCCAAAATAAATGTCTCTTTTCTAAGCTTTAAGTGAAGAGCACATGACTGTTTCTCAATGAACTCTTTTACACGTTTTGTCTCATTTGGCTGAGAACAAACTGGTTTCAGACAAATTGTGGTGATTCCACCCTCCTCTCTCTCCTGACTTCGAATATGGAATTGGTTCAGTGTTCTTTCATAAAATTCACATTTGTGTTTCAGGTAAAGAAAAACATCTGTGTCGAGCACAAGCATTTCTCTGCTTCTAGCTGTCTCGGGTACTAAGGTCCTGAGTGACTCCAAAGACTTAGGATTTTTCTGTAGATTCCTTTGGGGGCTTTGTCTATTCCCTTTTCTCTCCTCACTGGTACAATTCCTGGTTTTATCTAAAAGACACCTTGCTTTTAATAGCAAAGACTCTTTGAGCTTCTTGATATCCAGAAATGATCCTTCCACGGAGATTCTTCCATTATGTTTCAAAGTACTGAAGCTTAAAGTTGGGATATTCTTTTTCAAGTTCATTACCAAACTCTCTAGAACAACTTGACTCCGAAAAACAGAAAGATCAAGGGTAGCTTTTACAGAGCTGAAGACCTAAAATTAAAAAGAGAAAAATTAAAACCTCACTGCCTAGTGGAACAGACTACACAAATATTTTCTTTTCTCTTTTTTTTTTTACTTCAACGAGCATCAGAACAAATATGTTTTTTCTGCCACTTTCTTGTCCTTGTCCACAACAGTTACCCTAAACCAGACCCCAATTCCCTAACCCAGACCCCAGTTGCCTAACCCAGGCTTCCTGGCTTTGTGCACCAGAGCTGCCCATCAAAGAGATCCCACACTGTTACCCCAAAACAGAAGCAGTCAAATAATTTTTAGAGGCAGAGTGCTTTTTAGAAACAAAGTCTTATGGAGAATTCATAAATATAAACTGTTCTGGCTCTGCTTTGTGGATAGGGGTTCCCCTAGAGTTGACCCTCGCCTCAGTCTGAAGTTCATCAGATAGATGGCAGCACACAACTCTGAGTTCCTTCCACAATAAAGTTAGTCAACCAGTGCTTTGAATTTTAACTTTTTCCTTGTATTTCCACCTTTCCTGTCTCTTCGATGTTCCTTTTTAATGTTCATTCTAAAATTTTTTTCCCCAAAATAAGTCTTCAGGTTGGTATCAACACCACTCATGGCAGTCTAAAAGCTTACTCTCACTTGAAAAGCATTAAGTGGGACACACAGAAAGGCAGAAACAGATAAGGCAATGATCAAAGTTTCAAGAGATAGATTTGGCTTTAAACACTGATTCAAGTTAGGGAGTTTACATCTCCTGTCCTAGAAGTCATGGGGTGAGAGCGCTCTGTGTCTCTTTACAGAGGAAAGACTTGGAAACAGACATGGGACCCAGAACTTCAGCATCACACCTTACCTCGACACTAAAGCGAGAGACTTGGAAACGAGCACCTCCAACCTGCCCTGCTAGCTGGTGTTTCTTCTGTCCAATGACATTCTCTGCAACTAAGCGGAAATGTTGGCATCAGAAGTGTTTGTGGCATGATACACTCAGAATTATTTTAATGTGAATAACAATAGAGATATACTATTAAATATTAGATACTTAGAATGTCTAAGACGTTTTTCTGCATTTTTTTTCTCTAAATTCAACATTCAAAAGCTTTTTCCTTGCACTTTAACATATTAAAGTTCATTTTTTGTGTAAATAGGATCCTAATCACATTTTTGAAAACACACCGAGTATATACACAAGTAGAAAACAAAAAACTAAAAGTACATGCCCCACTCTGCTAATCATGGTCATGGGAAACTTCACCTTCTTGCACGTAACAACACACTGTCCTGGTTTTCCTCCTAATCGATGGCCGGCACACACAGTCTCCTTCCTCATGCTCCAATTCTCGTTCCCAGATGTAGAGAAGCCCCAGACCTTGAGCCTCATACTTCTTTGCTAACTTAGACCCACCCCTTGCATGATCTCAACAATTTCCATAGCTGTGGACACCATCTCTATATCACTTTCAAAATTCTACCCTCAGCCTCGACCCTTCTCCCTTCTGCCTGTAGAAATCTCTACTTCCTTATCCTGACGGGCATCTCACTGACCAAAGCTCAATTCTTGATAACCATTCCCCTCCACAACGTACTCTATCCCACCTTAATCTCCACCTCCAAAAATGACCTCTAATCACCAGCAAGTCCCAAATAGGCCTCAGTTCCCATCACCTTCCCTGCTGCCCGCCTGTCACCCACAGCTGCTAGACTCATCAGTCCCCTCTGGGCAATCCCATGCTTGAAACCCTCCATCTCACCCGGAATAAAATCCCAGGCACGTTGTCATAACCCAGAAGTTACTGAGCCTAGACCGGCCCCAGCTCGCCATCTAGCCACATCTCCTACCCCTCGCCCTGCTCGTCCCCTGGGCCACACAGGCCTCCCTGCTGTTCTTCCAAACACCGAACATGCTCCCCACTCTCAAAAGTACCAGTCCTTCCCTTGGCCTAGAATGTTCTTCCCACTTATCTGCATGAATCATTCCCTCCCTTCATTTAGGACCTGTCTTGCCTCTGCTCGAATGTCTTCTAAACAGACCATTACCCTTCCCACCCTAAGGAAACAGCATTCCCCATCACATGCTCGCCCTTTCTTCTTCTTCACACGTCTTCACAGAATTTACATATTAATATATAAACATATACATAAACGTTACATGTAAATAAAGTACCCAACATAGCATATATTCCTCTGTTTAGTATCTGTCCACTCCCACGGATGCAGTTTCACGAAAGAAGATTCTGCCTCTTTCATTCATTCCTGTAACTTCAAGGCCTAGAATGTTGCCTGCCAAATAATCAGTACACAAGAGATATTTGCAAATGGATGAGTGAGCCCTGTCTTTCTCTCTCTGAGTTAGCAATTCAGCATATAAAATATCAGCATCCAGGCCAGGCATGGTGGCTCATGCCCATCTTCCCAGCACTCAGGGAGGCTGAGGTGGGAGGATCACTCGAGGTCAGGAGTTTGAGACCAGCCTGGGCAACATAGCAAGACCCTGTCTCTATAAAAAAATATTTTTAAAAAATTAACTTCCGACAACACTAGCATACCCTTAGAGAAATAATAAAAAGCCCTTCCCACCATCCTTTACCTGAATATCCCCATGGGAAAGAATGACTTAACTAAAGGTGACAGGCCGGGCGCAGTGGCTCACGCCTGTAATCCTAGCACTCTGGGAGGCCGAGGCAGGAGGATTGCTTGAGGTCAGGAGTTCGAAACCAGCCTGAGCAAGAGCGAGACCCTGTCTCTACTATAAATAGAAAGAAATTAATTGGCCAACTATACATAGAAAAAAAAATTAGCCAGGCATGGTGGCGCATGCCTGTAGTCCCAGCTACTCGGGAGGCTAAGGCAGGAGGATCGCTTGAGCCCAGGAGTTTGAGGTTGCTGTGAGCTAGGCTGACGCCACGGCACTCTAGTCCGGGCAACAGAGTGAGACTCCGTCTCAAAAAAAAAAAAAACTAAAGGTGACAGCTAAAGGCACTGAAAATCCACAGTCTCTTGGATCCCTCTCTGGACCTTTCTTCCCTCCAGCAGACCCAAGATCTCTTCCTCTGCTCCTACCCCCATGTGGTACTTTCAGGTCCAACAGGCTGGCATGGAGACTCGTCTTTCTCTGGCAATTTATCCTGCCAGCCACCACGCTGTAGAGAATGCTACCCCGTTCATGGCTGGGAAGGGTATGTGTGCTCTGCAGACCCAGCTTCTCCACCCATGTCAGGGATAGGGGGAGGGGACAGAATGGCCCCATCTGATCTCAGATCCGAGCTATATTTCTCCATTCAACTTTGCCAGTAATAAAGCAGATACTATATAAGAATATCCATTTGTTGGTTTGAATAAAGAAGCAGAAGGTATAATTATATAGTTGAAGCCACCTGGAAATTCCCAAAGTAGTTATTTATGAGATTACATATAATTTTGTCATGGCTTTCTTCTCTGTTTCTGTATTTTACAAGTTTTCTACAATAAAATGTATCACTTTTATCCCAAGATATAGACAGATTCAAAATAAAGAAAAAAATGTTTTCAAGAATCTGCCAGTCACTAGCAATGTTATCGTAAGCCATTTTCACTATTCTTGCTACTGTGCCACTTTCATATTCAGAATAAAATAATTTTTTAAGAAAGCTACAATTTACCAACCCCCACGAATCATTTCAATGAAATGCAATGTTTAACTTCATTGAAGAAATATTTCTGAGATTACAAAAATTTGATTTAGAAATACCTTTTTTTTCTTTGAATATTACATATGCAATTCCCTTGCTTCTTGTTGGATATATCACATCTTCAACTTCTCCACCTTCATTCTTAGTATCTTGGAAGTAACTCTTCACTAGTAAGACCAATGATCGAGCACTTAAAAGGTCAACTGGAAGACCACCAACTACAATTGTTCTTTCAAAAGCTTTGGATTTCGTGACATTCAAAACTGATGCCTGTAAGAGAAGTAGTAGGACACTCTTTAAAAATTTAAGACTCTATTTAATAAAGACAACACCACACTCCAGTGGGAAAGACTATCTTATTCAATAAAAGTGCTAGTGCAACTGGCTGGATACTTTTAAAAAGAGATGTGTGTGGAGAGAAGAGATTGATCCTTGCCTCACACCATATATCAACATAAACTCTATGAATGTGAAAGTTAAACATAAAAAGTGGACACCTTTTTTTAATAAGTAGAAAATGTTGATTAATATTTGTCTGATTTTAGGAAGGCCTAAAAATAATGGCAGAAGTTACAAAAAAAGATCAAGAGATATAAATTCTAAAATTTAAAAAAAGTCAAACCACAAAATATGGTAGTTTGGAGATGGTGGTATGTTTTCTTGATTGTACAGTCCAAAGTACATAAGCCAATAAGAAACAGATCCTCTTCTTTATTGTCAGAAGAGGGAAAAGTCACCATAAAAAAAAAAAAAAAAGCCAAAAAAAACCTGGCAGTAACATGGGGACAGCAGTGGAGTAAATCCTGCCTTCCAGCACATATCTGAGATGAAGCTCAACCACAGTGAGTACATCTTACTGCAGACCCTGCCAACACCATGCTGGGCACAGAGTACCAACTGCAAATAGAAGCTTCCTTGGACTCACTCTCTTTGAACTTCTTATATTATCCAGTGAAGAGGCTTCTTTTTAAATGCTCTAATTTGTCCATGAAGCCCATTTAGGGAAGTGGACCGATAAGCTTCCCCCAATTTTTGTACAGTTAGTCCAGCCTGATTATAACAGAGCTCAATATAAATTACCCAAGGGAGGACAGGATGTATCATGGCTGGAGTCATGGTTAATTGACCAAAAAGGAGTTTGGGCTCTCAGTCCAGAGGCCTCTGTACTCAAAGTGGGACTCCACTGGAGAAAGGCAAACTACTTCTGACCTCCCAGGTTAAGAAGACAGTCTAAGCACACACACAGGTCCTGTCTATCCCAAGAGCCCCTTAAACTGAGAGTAAAAGAATTAAAAAGAGAGAGAGAGAGAAAGAGAGAGACAGACAGAAGAGAAGAGAAGAGAAGAGAAGAGAAGAGAAGAGAAGAGAAGAGAAGAGAAAAGAGAAAAGAAAAGAAAAGAAAAAAGAAAAGAAAAGAAAGAAAAGAAAAGAAAGAAAGAAAAGAAAAGAAAAGAAATAGAATAAACACTGTTGGGGGGGACAATCAGCATAGATTTCAACAAATTTCTGGAAGACTGAAAATACTTAGAAATATACAGAAGAATAAGACCAACAAAAGTAACTAAATCAGAATACGGAAAAGAAGTTGCAGTGGAAAGGTGACAACCTGCAAAGTAGCACCTCAGAAAGGAAAAAAGGGACCAAAAGCAAGGGTTTATTGAAAGGCTACTGGTAAAATAGTTGCTCCAGTGGTCTCCCCACGTTCCTGATGCTTATGCGCACAAACTTGAGCACACACAGAACACACCACAATGATGGCAGCTATGCCAAAACCACAGGGAAAAAATTTGAGGATTATTTTACTTTAAAAAAAAAAAAAAGGCCATGCACGGTGGCTCACGCCTGCAATCCTAGCAGTCTGGGAGGCCAAGGCAGGAGAATGTCTCAAGGTCAGGAGTTTAAAACCAGCCTGAGCAAGAGTGAGACCCTGTCTCTATTAAAAATAGAAAGAAATTAATTGGCCAGCTAAAAATATATAGAAAAAATTAGCCGGGCATGGTGGTGCATGCCTGTAGTCCCAGCTACTCAGGAGGCTAAGGCAGGAGGATAGCCTGAACCCAGGAGTTTGAGGTTGCTGTGAGCTGCGATGACACCACAGCACACTAGCCCGGGCAACAGAGTGAGACCATCTCCAAAAAAATAAAACGCCTGAACACTCATGAACAGTCTAGGGAGAACCTGACCTGCTAGAACACATACCCCAGAGCACACCCTTTCTGGCATTTGAAGGGGCTCCAGCTTAAAGATCATAAGCAAACCAAAGTGTGGCATGA
>VSMD01094191.1:0-83386 GCA_008750895.1 Mirza zaza
CGAGGCCTCGGTGCACGGGATGTGGTCTGCAGGTCTGACCTCTGGGTCCCAGAGTTCAAACTTTGTCCCCACCAGGGAGACGCGTGCCTGTCCCAATTCACCCAGAGGGAGCCCAAGCTGGGTCTATGTCTCTCAACCTCAGGCTCTGCCCGGTTCTCCTGGGATCACCGTGCCAGCAGCACCTGGGAGGGCTGGCGGGCAGAGAGCTCACAGTCTGAGTTCCCCTTAGTCAGCTGTTGTAGGGCCCCAAAAGGGAAGGTCCCGTTCCCTGGAGGTGCCTCCGGCTGGTGGCTATATTGTCTGTCTGTCTCTCTGGGCAGCCGTGGGTAGGGGCAGGGGAGGAGGAGGCAATATGGCGTCTGCCGCGCGGCTCGGGTCTGTGCACACGGAGGTGCCCCGAGGGAGTTGGGAGCCTGGTGCCGCGTCCGCTACTGGCTTACTGCTCACTGGTGGCGGTTGTCGCTGGGCTGGTGTCCGCAGATCCCTCCGCTTGCTGGGGAGCCCACCAGCAGTCCGGGATCCAGGGTAGGGGAAACGGAAGATCCACCTACCCTTCCCGCTGGTCTCCGGGCTGCTCCCGGGGTCTCAGCTTCCAGTTCTCCTCCGCGACCTCCTCCTGTGGAGTCTCCCGTGGTCTCAGGCACTCCTCCTGCCGACCCTCATCCGATGTAGACTCGTCTTCTTGCTTGTTTCTTCTAATTTCTTCTAGAATCTGTCTTTTCTTCAGAGACACTCTGTCTGGCGGTGTTTCTTATCCGCCATCTTCTCGAGCGTTCTCGGCAACTTCTTTATTAATGACACAGATATGGTCTCTGTAAGGAACCAACATGGCTGAGACCCTTCCTGAAATTAGAACTAATATTTGGTACCATTTTAATGCTAAATTATGTGTATCATAAAGGCTATCATTGCAATTATCAGCAATGCTATGCGGCATAAGCTCACATGCTTCCAAATCATTTATCTAGATTCTCACATGTAAAATCTAAATATATACCTTATGGACTAAATCTCTTCTCCACTGTATTGCATATGCTGTCAACTTTCTTGATTGCAAACAGAACTAATACGGTCCAATTTAAGTTCCAAAGTTCAAACGTGTATGTACTGAGTCAATCACAGTCATGCAGGAAAAATTGGAGAACCAGACTTGGAAAACAGTCAGGCACAAGAGAGCTTTTTAAATCACAGCTAAAGTCAAAATTGAGCTGCAGAAGCAGTTAGGTAAGGACATCATTTCCACTTCCACTGAATGTTATGGTTCTGGCTTCACTGTAGGCAGGACCAGCACTGGACAAGGAGAGCAGGCTACGTTACAATGCCGCTTTTGAAAACTAGACACTGTCTTTGCTTCTGATGCAGAGTTGATTCATGAAACTCTGCTGTTTTCTATCACCATCTTTTTATTCAAAGCCTAGGATTCTGAGTCTAACTTACTAATAAAAGTGGCTAGAAAAATAGGTTATCTGGACTTTCTTACTTCCATTGTTAAAGGCAAACTCTACCTAAGCACCAAATTTCATAAAGTGATTAACTTCCTACACCCATGTAAAAGTTCAGAATAACTTACCAAAAAATAACACACTTTTGTTCAATTTCTGCTAAATATTTTATCAATCAAATTAATTTTTAAAAACTTAGAGCAATATTTTTAAATATGGCTGTAAAATAATACATTTTCATTATAAAATATTCAAGCAACTGTACCTAGAAATAACTACTGTTAAAAATTTGATGAACATGCTTTCAGATATTTCTCTATATGTTCATGTAAAATAAATCCTTGATTCCTAACACAGCATCAGTTTCTGGTTATACAGTGCTCTTTTGAGAGTGGGCATGAATCTACCCGTTTCCAATATGGTCATGTGCCATAATAGAAACTGATGCCATGCTCAGTTCCAATTTGGGGAATGATTCATACAAGGTGATTCATCCACATTTCCAGTAACTGCTATAGGAGGAACATATATTGTTTAAATTTGCTTAAGGATTCTAGAAAAGTTTCTCTTTGATTTTAAGATAGTGAGCCATTGTAAACCATTGTAAATAGATGTGAGAAGGATGAATGTACTGCTGATCACAATTGGCAGCCATCCAGATCAAAATAGAAAAGGGTTTAGAATGAAGTTGCTAAAGCAGAGGGACAAATAAAATCATTAGAAAAATCTGGGTCCATGAAAATATTATTATACTACTGAATCAAACCAAAACTGAAACTTTTGTTTTATTTCAAAGTATTACAGGGGTACAAATGTTTTTGGTTACATGAATCACTTTTAAAATGCTTGAGTCATGGTTATAAGTGTGCCTGCCACCCAGATAGTGTTCATTGTACCCATTACGTAGGTTTTCACCCATCCCCCTCTCCTCCCTCACCCTGCTTGATTTCTATTAACTCTTACTTTCCTCTAAGCACATGTGTACAATTAAAAAGTTTATGCACAGCCAAGGAAATAATCAACAGAGCAAATAGCAACCTACAGAATAGGACAAAATATCTGCAAGCTCTACATTCAATAAAGGCCCAATAACCAGAATCTACAAAGAACTCAATCAAATCAACAACAACAAAAAAATCAAACAACCCCATCAAAAAATTGGCAAACTACATGAACATAGATTTTCAAAAGAAGATAGACAAGCGGCCTATAAACATGAAAAAATGCTCCACATCACTAATCATCAGGGAAATGCAAATTAAAACCACAATGAGATATCACCTTACCCCTATTAGAATGGCCTTTATTAAAAAGTCCAAAAATAGCAGATGTTGACATGGATGCAGAGAGAAAGGAATGCTCCTTCACTGTTGGTGGGACTGCAAATTAGTACAACCTCTATGAAGAACAGTACGAAGATAACTCAAAGAACTAAAAGTAGACCTACCATTTGATCCAGCAATCCCACTAATGGGTATTTATCCGAAGGAAAAGAAGTCATTTTATCAAAAAGACACCTCCAGTTGAATGTTTATTACAGCACAATTCACAATTGGAAAGATGTGAAATCAACCCAAGTTTCCATCAATTCCTGAGTGAATTAACGGAATGTAGTATATGTATTCCATGGAATACCACTCATCCATGAAGAAGGATGACTTAATGCCTTTTGCAATGATTTGGATGTAACTGGAGACCATTATCCTAAGTGAAGTATCTAAAGAATGGAAAAACAAACACCACATGTACTCACTATTAAATTGGAAGTAACTGATGGGACACGTATGCATAGAGGGAAGTAAGACAAAACTAGAAACTTTTAAACTTTCTTGTACATGATCAAATATCAGTACCTTGTAGTATAAGTTGCTCTGAGTTGGATTTTTTGTAGTTTGCAGCTTAAAGTGTCTTAACAAATAGAGCAAACTAAAATATACATATATATGCACATAAAATCATACCATATGTATATTTCCAACATTTAAATATTTTAACTTGATCTACCAAGTCTAAAAATAGATATATCAATAAATGGATTTATTAAAATATAGTTACAGTTTTCATGGAGTTTTAGGAATACATGTTACTTTTTAGTATGGATGCATGTTAATTTTTTTCAGTATTTATTGATAAATATTTGGACTATTGCTTTGTTACCTTAACATATGCTTCAGTGACAAAATCTTGACATACAATTATCTTATTAATTCTATACAATAATTGTTGAAACTATGTCATGTAAGTCAACAAAATTACACAGTTTATTTGTTGTATTCATTTGTTAAAATGATCTCATTTATTATTTTAGTAAATACACAAATAAAAATTAATACAACAAATAAAATGTCTATATTTGTTGACTTGCATGCCATACTTTCAGCAATTATCCTATAGAATTAATAAGATACAGAGTCATAAAATTTCAAATTTCCTTCTAAAATTATTATTTTTATGTGATGATAATAATGATGATATTTATATTTGATCTGAAAACACCTACTCATTAGTTATAATTCAGTTAGATGTAAGAACAAAATTATGAGATGATTACATAAATCATTAAGAAAATCCTG
Source organism: Mirza zaza (assembly GCA_008750895.1). NCBI lineage: Eukaryota > Metazoa > Chordata > Mammalia > Primates > Cheirogaleidae > Mirza > Mirza zaza. Next base: position 4,016 of record VSMD01094191.1, read on the forward strand.
CTTCCTGTCAGGGTGGCAGTCTGCCCTCAGTTCTTGGTGTGCTCTTGGCCAAAGAATGACTAGACACACCAAAGTGTCAAGTCCAGACTATTATCTTGGTCCTCTGACTCCTTGCTTGGAAAAATCACCAGCAGGGCCAATGCAATGGAATAACCTCATGTAGAAAGTAGTTTCACACAAGCAGCTCTTTATTGTAGAACAAAACGGGTTTGTCTCCATGAGTTGTTAGAGACAGATTGATTGATCAACTGACTGACTCACTTTGAATTCTTGGATTGTTTCATTTTATTGGCCCAATCCAGAGGAGGGCTCTGGGAGGTATGGGATATTACCAATGATCAACAGGTGTGGTCAAAAGCCCACCAGCATATATGAGCTCCCTCTCTGAAAGCTCATGGTGGGGGTGAGCAGCAATGTAGATTTAAGCTAATGACATAATTACCCTTAGGTTACTGTAGGTTACTTTCCAAATCCTATCATGTCTAGACTGGGTAATTTCCAGATTAATAAAACATTATCTCCTCGACCATGCGTAGCAGTTGCTCAGGATAGGAATAAGGGTGGGGTAACACCAAAATGGAATGCCTGCCCTTATCCTTCTTCCCAAGTGCAGCAATTGCTAGAGATAGCACCAAAGCAGGCACATTTGTCCCTAGAAGAGCCATAGATCCTAATTATCTACCTAACGCAATCACCCCTGAATCTTGAGCACTCATTGTTAACGAAGCTGAGAAATAGACACTCACCCAGCTGAGTCTTAGAGTTATTCGGTATATGCAAATTATGGTCCCAAAGACATGGTTATGAGGAAGAGTGGCTGTGAGTTTATATCTGTCCAGGCCCATAACTCTAATGTCACCTGCACAAGGAGGAGAGCCCTAGCCCTGGGATTGTTAGAAAGGGGAACAACAGAAGAGTAGGAACATGTGGGTACCAAATTTTATGACATGTGAGCTCATTTTCTTAGTCAAACTTGCCCAGTATATTATCTGGTCTCAGTCCATCAACAAAACAAAAGTTAAATAATAACTTTAACGTTAGTTCTTTTACATTTCTATATTATATTGCCCAGTGTATTCTTCAGTAGGATTCCTCAAAAGATTCCTGGTGCCTTCACACATGTTCTCCAGTGGCCCCTTGGTTTTAGGGTCTGAGTATTATACATACCACTTTTGGTGGAAGGAAGAAAATGCTGCCTGCTCCAGGCCTACATATAAGTGAAGATCTCTTTCTTTCAGAGGACCCAGTCCTGAGCCAGAACACCTAGTATACGAAGAAGAATGCAGACATCTTTTTACCCCTATTCCCCAAACAGTTTGGGAAGTTGCATTTTAAAGGACAGAAAGAAAATCTTTTAAGTAGCATGGAGGGTTGTGATATCTACTGATTTCACCAAGATATCCTACTTCAATTGTGAACATCCAGGTTCCTATGGTACCACCTTGTCCCTCAGTTTCGTCTGTTGTTTCTACTCACACAGAGATGTTTCACTTCATACACTCAGCACTAGAGTGTATGGAATAAAATGATTAGAGCATCCTTAGCAACTGACATTTTTTTTTCTTTTTTCATCTGTGACACCCATCAACTACACCTTTGTTATAACTAAACCTAACTTTAACCTTAACCTTGATCATGACTGCCATGTTTGTGGTAAACTTTATTTTTTTTTCATTTGTATAAATTTATGATGCACAAGTACAATTTTGTTACATGCAAAGACTGCCCAGTAGTAAAGCCAGGGCTTTTAGCATGTCCATCACCTGAATAGCATATATTGTACCCATTAAGTAATTTTTCATCATTCATCCACCTCCTACACCCTAACCCTTCTGAGTCTCCATTGTCTATCATTCCACACTCTACCTCCATGTGATAATGTGCCATAGTGAAGTCCTTTTTGCATTGTTGCTTGGGAGTTGGCTAAGGCTCATATATGTGGATGCCTAAATCTCTTGCTAGACTTGGGAATTTTCATTTATTATTTCATCAAGTAGGTTTTCTAACCCGTTTGATCTCTGTTCACCCTCAGAAATACAGATAATTTGTAAATTGTCACATTAGATAGTCCCAAAGATCTCAAACGTGTTGTGAATTCTTTTCTCTTTATTTTTGTCTGACTGAATTATTTCAAAAGACCTGTCTTTGAGTTCTAAAATTCTTTCTTCAGCTTAGTCTATTGTTGAAGCTTTCAAGTGTATTTTGTATTTTTTTCAATAAATTTTTCAATTCCAGAATTTCTATTCTGTTTTTTGGTTATTTGTTTGTTTATTTAAGGTATCTATCTACTTGATAAATTTTTCTTTCATATCCTGAGTTGATTTTCTGAGCTATTTGTGTCGGTCTTCAGATTCTTCTTGCATCTCATTGAGCTTATTAAAATCAATATTTTATTTTTTAATCTAGGATTTCTAGGATATCTTTTTGGCTAAGATCTTCCACTAGAGAATTATTATATTCCTTTGAATGTATACTATTACCTTGCTTTGTCATGTTTCCTGTACCTTTACATTTATTTCTTCATATCTAGTGTAGCAGTTGTTTCTTCTTATTTTTGAATATACTTTTTTTCTGGGGTGGGGAGGGATTTTTCCTGAAGATATGACTATGATGTTAGTTGAATAGGGCCCTTTGGATATGCTTCTAGGTGAGTCTGGTTGTGAAGACTATATATTTTTTCTTTGGCTATAATATTAGTGGTATCTGTGTTTTCTTCAGTGTGTTTGGACATGGTTAGTGGTGGACACTGTTGTAAAATGTGCTGGGGACTGAAATGCCAGATGGGTCTGTATTTAGGTTTTGGTGGTAGTGGTGGTGGGCTCAGCATGTCTATTCTTGTACTCTGGGACAACATATGCTTGCACTTATGTTAGAAGTTCCAACAGGCTGATAGTTGGGCCTCTGGGTGGCTTTCTCAGATGTCAGTTGTAGCAGTGTTGTACCAGGAGAATAAGTGGGCTCTGGAGCTCCTGGGCATGGTATATTGTGGGTGATGGCGGTAGTGGTGGTGGCAAAATGCTCTTCTGGATTTCAAGCACCATGTACTTGTGTTGGCAGTGGTTGCAATGTTATGTGTGGGCCAGCCTCCGGGTGAGTAGGTGATACTTGCAGGTAGGAGCCAGCTGAGGTGGTAGAGGTGGGATGTTTATAGCCAACTTCTGTCCACCAGGAGAAGTGTTTGGGTGCCCGAGGTGGTGGAGTGGGTTGTGGAACCTCCAAGATCCTGGATTTCACACTCTGCCTCAGGGCAAAGGTTTGGGGGATGAAACACAGCTAAAGTCCTGGTACATGTTGAGGGGCGGGTTGGTCTCAGTAGCCACGACCGTGGCTGGTGGATGGGGGACTGTATCCCATTCATGAACCAGTCCCTGTGGGGCTCCCTATCCTGTCCTAGCTGTCATAGCTGACCTGGATATTCAGTCAGATCTAGCAGTTTGTGCCTAACTTGACTCAATCCCAGGCCATAGGCGTCCTGGCCCAGGGGCCCAGGTCAAGACCAAGCTTCCAGAGCACTTTTGTCCTACTCATCTGCCAGGGTGGTCACCACTTCCAGCACTGGTAGCAGCAGCCCATGCCATGCTTGCTCTTCAGTCCTGTTAGTGGACGCCTACTTCCTACTCACACCCACGTTCCACAAGCAGCGGCATTTGTTTCTCTAATGCCTAGGTCTGGCACTGCTGGTTCCCAGGACTGCACACAGTCTATTAAGAGCTAGGCTAGAGAATGGGATCTCATTGTATCTGCTTAGGTCTCAGGAAGATATGGAACCAAGGATGTGTTCCCTCCATGAAGCAATTCCTTCTCAGTCTTCTGGCTACTCCCTAAGTTACATTCAGGGATGGGCACGTGTGGTCATGGAGCTTTTCCTTGGCCTGGATTGTAGGATTTCACAGTGGGAAAGTGGACCACAGAAAAACATTTACCTCTCCCATATGGGGGAGTCACTCCCAGTCACCAGCTGGTCCTGGCCATGTAGGCTGCTTGTTTTCCTTCTTCATAGTTTTTGGTGTTTCCTTTCACTTTTCTGTTGAACTCCTCTTTTCCCTCTTGGGTAATGAGGGAAAAGCTCATTACCAATCAAAATGTGATTGCCTACACATTGTATTTTGATTCTTCTAAGTGGAGGAGCATGCTCATCATATTCAAAATGTGATTGAGCTCATATTCAAAATGTGATTGCCTACACATTGTATTTTGATTCTTCTAAGTGGAGGAGCATGCTCGAAATTCTTCTCATCAGCCATCATTTCTCAGCTTCCCCATTGTCCTGGCATCCTCCCTGTGTGTCTCCCAGTACCTGGACACAGGGTGACAGAAACTGCAGGAAAGACACCTGGGTCTCTCGCAACTGAGAAAATGGAGCAATGGAGATAGGACCCAATACACATATTTTAAATGTTTGAAGTTATAGCAAAACTGCCATTCACAAACTTATAACTCATATCCATATGTGCACAAAAATATCTATTTCCCTACATCATTCAGACTTGATATCAAAATTTTGTTAAGTGTTTTCATCTAAATGGGAGAAAAATATTACATCATCTTTTTCAGTGTTTTTATTTTCCTCATTGCTTACACTTTTAAATTAGTTTACCATCATTATTTCTGCCATAAAATGCCTGTTTATGCCCCTTACTCACTTTCTTGTAGCAGTGTTCATCTTTTTTCATGTTGATTTATATTAATAAATTCTTGGAGCATATTAGTTTTATTAATACTGTATTTTATGACTTAAAAATATTCTCCTTTTTATATATAAATGTGTTTATTAAAATAGAAATTAATTTTAATGTAGCCAAGTGTATTAATCTTTTTTATGGTTTTTAGCTACTGTCATGCTTAGTTTATTGAATTTTAGGATATCATTTTCCTCTTCCAACTTGTGATTTTCCAATATATTCAGTTCATTGAGCATTTAAATGGGCTTGAAAATTCTCTATAATCCCAATGTAAATCTAATAAACATGAAAAAAGTAAATGTTAATCACCAGAATTAAGCAGGATATATTATTATTTTTGATGTGGCTTAAATAAACTACCAATGGAGTGGATGTCTTATGTTTATAAAAACATGATTAATTCATGCCATAATTAAGAAAATAGTATTCATCCTTTGTTTTGACTTATAATGTTTTAGTATCTTGCTATTTATTCCATTTTTAAATATATAAATTATATCGTACAGAAAAATATGGAATAAGTTAATGATAATGGGATTATTTATACACACCATATATAAAATATATTGAAAGTAAGTAATTTGCAAGCTACAAATTAAAGTGACACAAGATCGTCCTCATTCTTGTTCAAAGGGCTTATATCCATATTCTGTTATAATTCTATATTGTCTCAACGTAATTCTTACATGTACTTCTACCTCTTAAAACAAACAAATATTTTCCATAAGTTTATATAATTTATATCACAATCTTAATAAGTAATAAAGAAATGTTACTATAGGGCACTTGACCTGAGAGCTTTTAATTAAAATTTATAGTTACATGATATTTTCTTCCAATAAAAGAAAACAATAAAAGGGGAAGTTATTCAAGGTTACATAAATGTGTTTTAAATAATCATTAACCTTTTTCAGAATTACTGCTTATCTCCAGTGTATAGAGTATGTTTAATAATTAATTGTTAATTATAAAGTGATTAATGTAGGTGGCATTAAAATGAAAATAATATGATGCTAACTTAATAAATGTATTCTCAGCAACAAAAGCTATTCTTAAACAGTAATTATATGGGAAGCATTGAGGTTACTCCATCATTTTCAATGATTATATTAAAAATATAGTTTTTTTAATCCTAATTTCAAGATCTTCCATGTTGTGCCCTCCAAAGGAATCCTCTACTCACATAAACAGACACACTAAAGCATTATGAATACTTTTTTAAAACCTCGGTTCACTTACTTTTAGAAGTTACAGTGCTGACACCTGTTCTAATTGTTGCATTCATTCTCTATTACTCTATTGTCTACTGATTTTGTTATTATTTTCTTTTACTGGTGACATCATTTTCAAATTCACATTCCACTGCTAATTTCAAGTTCTTCTTTGATTAGCGCTAATATCTATGCATTCCACATACTAGTGCTTATTAACTTTTATGTGCTAAGTACTAGCTTATTTTCTTAGGATCAAAATGTAATGATAGGACTTCCAATTTCATTTCTAACATATAAACATAGAAGCCATCACTCTTGTTGGAACAAGATAAAAGCTGACCAAACTAAAAATCAGTGGCTTTCTTAGACTCATCAGAGAACTGAGGTTGCAAGGAAAACCACCACCTCAAAATCTGGAGAGCCAAGTGACTATAGAGAAACACACCTAACCTGAAGGAGAAGCTGCTGGAGCCATACACTGGTAGGAACACTTAAATGGTAATTTTGGTGAATTGCTAAAAGCCAGGTTCAACTATCTTGAGAATGAGAAGCTCCTGGATAGAGGGTGCAGTCTTAGGGGAAGAGGCTCTCACACTTTTGGGGGTTTAAACTTCAGTAACTCACAAGGTTCTCATATTGAAGAGTTAAGAAAACTAACCTCATGTCTTTGATGAGGGGAAGAGTAATTATTGTGAAGTATACCTGGTGTGCATTCCATAACATGGCTACTCACCGGTAAAAAAGACTTTACCAGAGCTTTATGCCACATAGGCAAAAGCAAAATTATCCTACATAATCACCCACTGGTCTTTGAATCTCACATTTGAAATGGGAGAAGGAACAAAAAGGCAAGAAATACTTGTGAAAGTCTCAGTTTAAGGAACACAAGGCTACTAAAAGATTGACATTTAATCAAAAGATTATAGAATACTTACCCTCCCCAACTTCTTACCACCACTTTAGCAGGACTCTAACATAATAATAGAATTACAGGGAAGAAATGCCATGCACAGGCTCTATTTAGGAAGAAGTTCTTATGGAAACACAGATAGGAGGTAAAAATAAAAACAACAGAGAAATTTGAAGTTCCTGGAACCTACAACTACATAAAACAATACAAGTAAACCAAATCCTTCTGAGATTAACATAAATCTCACAGTAAAGGCCTATTTGCCTCAGTTCCTATGATCTGATATATCACATCCAGCTTTCAACGAAAAATTACATCATGATAAAAGATAAGAAAAAGCACAGACTGAAAATATAAAGCAAACGTCAGAACCAGACTCAGATATGACATAAATTTTGGAATTATCACACAGAGAATTAAAATTATCTGTGATTGATATGTTAAGGACTCTATTGGAAAAAGTAGATAACTTGCAAGAACAGATGTGTAATGTAAACAGAGAGACTGCAATTCTAAGAAAGAATCAAAATTAAATGGTAACAAAAATTTTTAAAAAACCCTGTGACAGAATTGGAGAATGCCTTTGATTGGCTCATCAGTAAACTGGACACAGCTGAGAAAAAAAAAAAATTAGTAAGCATGCAGATATATCAACAGAAACTTTCCTGAACTTAAATGCAAAGAGAAAAAGAAGGGGAAAAAATAAAAACAAAAGGGTACCTAAAGACTGGGGGACAAAATACAAAAGATGTGTCATGTGTGATGGGAATACCAACAGAAGAGAGAATGGAGCAGATAAATATTTGAAGTAATAATGACTAAAAATTTTCCCAAATTAATGACAAACACCAAATCCCAGATCCAGAAATCTCAGTAAACACCAAGCAGGATAAATACTGAAAATCTACAACTAGGCAACATATCACATTCAAATTGCAGAAAACCAAAATGAAGAAAAATCTTGAAGGAAAACAGAAAAACAAAACCACTTTATGAAGAAGCAAGGAGAAGAATTAAATTGGACCTATTTTTGGAAACCTTGCATGCAAAAAGAGAGTTCAATAAAACATTTAAAGTGCTGGGGGAAAAAAAAAAAAAAACACCAACCTGGAGTTCTGTATCCAGTGAAACCCTTTAAAAGTGCAGGAGAAACAAAGTCTTTCTCAAACAACAAAAACAGGGACTTTAACATCAGCATATTTGCCTCATAATAAAACATTAAAGGCAGTTCTTCAGAAATGAGGAGATGACATAGGTCAGAATATCAAACCTCCATTTAACAAGAAGAAAAGCAACTGAAAAGGAATACATGAAGGTAAAATGAAACATTGTAATTTTATTATTTTAATTGATATACCATATAACTGTTGAAATAAATAATAATAAAGTATTTGATTATAGCATATGGATAATAGGTAAATAAATGATGACAAACTTTATAAGGGAAAGGAGGGAGAAATTATGAATACTTGGTCATAACGTACCTGCACTATCCATGAAGTGATACGGTGCTATTTGAAAGTAGTTTTAGATTAGTTATATATTACAAACTCTAGAGCAAGAAATAAAAAATTAAAAACAAAGAAATATAATTGATTTGCTAAGAAAAGAGAGAATATACAATCATATAAAATGTTCAATTGATAACAGAGAAGGCAGAAAATGATGGAAAAAAAATGCAAGTACAATGAATAGAAAACAGTTATAAACATGGTAGATCTTAATCCAACACTATCAAAAATCACTTTAAACGTGTATCCTCTAAATATACCAACAAGAAGGCAGAGATCAACAGTGTGGGGAAAAAAATGACAGTTTAGTGGATCTAACAAAGTTAAAGGTTCTCTTATTATTTGATCCAGCAATCTCACTTCTAGGTAAATGCACAGTTGATTTGAAATAGCTAAAATTAATTGTTCTTGTAAGGAAGAATCCACTATTTCCAGTTATCTTTTACAAAATTTGGGAAGTTATAAGAAGAAAATAATAGTGATGTGGTTAGTGAGTCCAAGTCCTTAAAATTTTCATCTAGATCTGTATGTAGTAAATTAAAAAAAAACCTCAAGTTTACTATGAAGCTCAGAATAGTAGTAAGGGGAAAAAAAAACCTATATAAGTATCATGAATTACAGCTGTATTTATCCCAGCTGTTATGAGATAACCTGCCATACATTTTCACTACATGCACATTCCTCCTTTGCTCTCAGTAGAAGAAAAAAATTTTGTGGATATATTTTCACCTGGTACAGACTGAGATAATATCACTGTTTTTTGTCCTTTTAATTAAAACTATATAACATCTGGGAATTGCACAAAGAATTCTAACATAGAAATACTGAATTAATTGAGATATGACCCTAATTAGGGAGCTTTAAACTCACAGCCCTCATCGCCATTACATTATGTAAGTACTGAAGGGCATAACTCCAACTTACCACATAAAAATGAAATAGTCTTATTGATCAAGATAACTATTAATAAGTGCAGTGTGAGTTGCGTGGATTTAATTAATAAGAGATATTTAGCCCAAGTTCAGATACTCCAGTTAGCCTAGTAAGATTTTCGGTATGGAAAAATATGTCTTCAATTTATTTGCAGCTTCTCTGAAGTTTTTATAATAGCTCACAGCCAGTAGGATCTTCAATTATGTTAACACACTGATACTGTTGCCTGAAACTTTACCAACCTAAGATGTTACAGCAATGCCTCAACAAAATTCTACACTCTCCCATAGTTACCACAGTGCAACGAATGTGTGTATGTGTGTCGTAGTATAAAATATAAAACAAAGCAGAACCAATTATCAAAATAGGATTTTAGCTTTTGTGCTATAAACATTAAGAAAAAACAAAGAGTAAAAAGTTTCACAAAACAAGCTACAATATGAAGACTGTTCCTTCAATAGATGAGGTATAAAAATCGAAAATACACATAGAGCATACATTTCAGATAGTCACACTTGATAATAGGCTACTATTTTTTTACTTTGAATTATGTGTACTGCACTTTTGCCTTCCAAAAAATAACTTCCTTCTGAACTAATATGTAATTTTCAATAAATAGAAAGGTGTATGCTAGAAAATTCTGAGATATTTCAGAGAATAATGTAACTCTAAATAATTTAACCACTTACTTTAATTCATCCACCAATTTATTCCTTTACTAATAATTTACCCCTTTATTCAACAAAAAGCATATTTGAGGCATGACTATGTAATTGGGCACTGAACACAAACAGAATAAAGCATGATCCTTGTCCTTGTGCTTAGGGATTCAAGAGAGTCCTTGTATAATTCAAGTTTCTTATTTGAAAATATCAGAAACTGACTCTAGTTAACCTAGCAGAAACAAATTTAATTTAAAACATATGTTATAGTTCAGATAACAGCTTGAAATATGTGCAGGAACAAAAGGTGGTCGGATAACCTGATCTGCGAACAAATGATACTTAAAAATGTGTCAGGCTGGGATGCCATTATCATTGCTGCTGACTGGCATTACCTCCACTGGACCTGGATGCTACCACAGTGATTGCTAGTCCCTGCTGGCATAGCTGCTACTGAGCCCTGGATGTTCCTGACAACGAAATGAGCATTAGAGTCCCAGATTCTTTTCATCAGTCTTTTAAAATGGAAGTTGGTAAGACTGTATCATGACTGAGTCTTCTTTCTCTCACTCACCTCACAGGAAATCAGGAGATCCTATTGTCTTTAATTTCAGAATACATGCAGAATTTGGCTACATTTCACTATCTCCATTGTCTCTCCAGCCCAATATGCCATGATCTCTTGCCTGAATTAGAGTAAGTCTCAAAATGGGCTTCTCTGCATTTACACCTGATGTGACATATTCTCAATGGCAAATCTAGAGTGGTCATTTGAAATCATAAGTCAAATATGTCACTCTTCTGTTCAGAACTCTCTAATGTCTTGTTATTTCACCTGTACTGAGAACACCAAATGCCAGTGAGGATGGGAAGCAACATGAACTCTCATTCATTGCTTGTGGGATTGCCAAATGGTACACACACTTGGAAGACAGTTTAGCAGTTTCTTACAAAACCAAACATAGTCTTACATTTAATTCAGTAATAGCACTCCATGGCATTTGCCCAAATGAGTTGAAAACTTATATTTACACAAAACGTACACACTGATGTTTATAGAAGCTTTATTCATATTTGCCAAAAGTTGAAAGTGAATGAATAAATAAAGTGTGGTACATCCAGACAATGGGATATTATACAGCCTTAAAGAGAAAAGACAATCTATAAAAAGATATTGAAAAAACTTACATGCATATTACTAAGTAAAAGAAGCCATAGCAAAAGGCTACATACTATATGATTACAACATTACAGAAGGTGGCAAAACTGTGGAGACAATATAAAAGATTAGTGGCTGTCAGGGGTTGGGGGGATAAATTGGTGGAGTACATAGAATTTTTAGGTCAGAGAAACTATTTTGTATGATACTTTAATGGTAGATGCATGTCATTATACACTTGTCAAAACCCATAGAATTTACGCTACCAAGAGCAGACCCTAATGTAAATTATGGACTTTGTGTGATAATAATGTACTAATGTAGGTTCACTGATTATAAAAAATGTAGCAATCTGATGTGGGATGTTGATAGTAGGGGAGGCTGTGTACACGTAGGGGCAAACAGTATGTGAGAACTCTGTACATTGTGCATTCTGCTCAGTTTGCTGTGAACCTAAATTTCTTTAAAAATAAAGTCTGTTAAAAATGACTAGAGAAAATAATTAGCACAAATGTAATTGAAGTTGATTAATATTCAGAATATATCAACAATTTCTAATTATAAATTTAAAAAGACATACTACTCAATCAAAACTTAGGGCAAGACATGAAAAACAGTCCAAGAATGAAAATTTGAATGTATTTAAAACATGCTGTATGATAGAGCTGGAGACCATTCTACTAAGTGACATATCACAAGAGTGGAAAAACAAGCACCATATGTACTCACCATCAAATAGGTATTAATTGATCAACACTTAAGGGCACATATAGTAATAACATTCATCGTATGTCAGGCAGATGGGAGGGGGGAGAAGAGGATGGGTATATTCACTCCTAATGGGTGTGGTGTGCACCATCTGGGGGATGGACAGGCTTGAAGCTCTGACTTGGGTGGAGCAAAGGCAATGTATGTAACCTAAATATTTGTACCCCTATAATATGCTGAAATTTAAAGAAATGGAAAAAGGAAAATGTGAATAATAATTGTGTCTTGTAAAGTGAATTTACATGTTATTCATACACATTGCTAATGCTAATCATAATTAATTGGAAAATATGTGGAAAAAGTGAGAACTAGTTTATATTTTGGTGATAGTTCAAAATTTCTTCAGAAATTATTGTGGGAGAGTCTTGCAGGTGTATCTATCTAATCTTTTTTTCATTCAATGTGTTCTGAGTGTCCTAATTCACAGATTTCTGGGAAATAAGTTAGGTGTTATAAGTCAATTTTTTTATATATAAACATGTACATACATATTTTTTCTTAGCTATTCGATCAAAAAATATCTTTTAATTATGATAAAGATGACCTTTTAGGGGCTTCCCACTATTTCAGTCCTTGGAGTCATGAGCAATTAGAGGCTACCAAAATCTTTAGGGAAGAACCTTTTGATGACCTTGCCAGTTCTCCAGGCTGTCTAGCAACCCTGCTCACTTGTCTCTGGAGTTATGTGCCATTATTTGATCTCTGCCTCTTTGGGCTCCGCTCATTTCTTTGAATATAGTCAAATTGAATCCTTTTTTACCTACAGAAACTCTACCAGCATCTAGGGTCTATAGAGAATTGCCACAAAAGCACTTTTCAAACAGGATGACACCCTCAACCCTCCCAAAAGCATATTCCTGGATTTTGGTGAAGGAAGTGGCCTCTGCGTCCTGCCAGGGTACATTTTTAGGGAGTGAGTTTGCCATGTTAAATTCACTCCAGCGTTCTTTTCTCTGCTCAAGTTGTTTAGAATTGTTTCTTAACATAGAACTTTGGAATTGCTGGCATTTTCATTTAATTTACCATGGTTATCAGTGCAACCTGACCAATAATGTGAACCTCTCACAGCTTATTGTGCTACCACAGTGAAATTGGAAACTCTAAGTGACAGACTCATATTGATTGTCAGTCAAATCTTCCATTGTATTCCCAGAACCCCACCCCACCTAGCTCTGGCTCCCAGATTTTCACTTTTGTAAATTACTAATGTAAATTGGTAATATAAAGTACAACAGATCTTTTGATATAATTCCTCTTTTTAAAGTTGTCTTTAATTGAAAATTGAAAATCCAGAGAATTTTAGGCTGTTACCCTAATTTAATGTTTCTTACTCTTTATTAAATTTCAAAATCAGCTAGGAAGATTTAAAGATTTCTGATGCTCAGGCCATTCTCCAAACTAATTAAACTGGTATCCCTGGGGAGGGCCCCTGGCATCAGTATTGTTTGAAGTTCCCCAGGTAATTCCAATGCACAGATATGCTTGAGAAATGCTACTTTATAGACTAATGACAGTGATGAATAGGGAGTGTTGTAAGCTAAATGGTAGCCTCCCCATAATACAAGTCCAAGTGCTAATTCCCAAAGCCTGTGACTAATGACCTTATGTGGTAAAAAGAATGAATATTGCTTTACATGGCAAAATATGTGATTAAGTTAAGTATCTTGAGAGAAGAAGCATTTCCTGGATTATCCGTGTGGACCCTAGCTGAATGCAATCACATGTGTCCTTATAGGAGAGGGGCTGAGTGAGTTTAGAGAAAAAGGCAAGAAGGAGAGGACATAGAAGAGGAGGCTATGTGAAGATGGAGGCAGAGATTGAGGTGATGCAGCTACAAGCACAGGAAATGCTAACAATTGCTAGTAGACTCTAAGCCAGCAAAGAACCTGAGAGCAACATTCACCATGTATTCAAGTCAGCAACAGTGGATACTTTCTGGCATGGGAAATAACCTTCAGCAACTTCAGGAGCTCAACTAGAGTGTTTGCATATTATTGTTGATGCTATTAGTCAGATGCCCTCTAAACTAGTTTCTTGCTAAATGACAAAAAGAAGGGAGAGAACAAGTCTCTCCAGGCTATCAGAATTTATCTACTTTGGCACTTCATATATTTTTCAATGATTTACTTTTCTACAACCCTATTACATAGATATTATTAATATTATCCCCATTTATGGATCATGAAACTGAGCTGAATCTAACTCGCTCAATGTCAATGGTTTAAACGAGATATGATCCAGGTCAATTGGCTACTCCTTGTGTTCTGAATGACAAGGCTTCACTGTAGCAATGGGGACTCTGAAGTTTCAATGTGTAAGATGCCACATTCCTAAATATGCCGTCTATATAGTTATACAGGGCTCCATTCTCAAAAAAGCCTGAAGGATGTTTTAAGGCTCTGCTTGGTTTAATGCATCTTGAAATTCTTAATTTTTGACCAAAGTACCCCACATTTTCATTTGTATTGGGCCACACAAATTATGTATCCAGTCCTACTCTGAGCCTTCAGAATTCTCCTAGTTTAATTCCATTCTCAAGTGTCCATTTCTTACTAAAGCGTTTATGTTCTTATGACATGCAGTAATAGATTATAAAGAACTGATAACTAGAATCTATTTAGAATTCAGGAAAATCAGCAAGAAAAAATCAAACAACCCTATCAAAAAGCGGGCAAAGGACATGAACAGAAATTTTTCAAAAGAAGACAGAATAAAAGCCAACAAACATATGAAAAAGTGCTCAACATATCTAATCATCAGGGAAATGCAAATCAAAACTGCAATGAGATAGCACTTATCTCCAGTAAGAATGGTCTTTATCAAAAAGTCCCCAAACAATAAATGTTGGCCTGGATGCGGAGAGCTAGGAACACTCCTACACTGCTGGTGGGACTGCAAAGTGGTTCAGCCTTTGTGGAAAGCAATATGGAGACACCTTAAAGTGATACAAGTAGATCTACCATTTGATCCAGCAATCCCACTACTGGGCATCTACCCAAATGATCAAATGACACTCTACAAATGGGACACCTGCACTCGAATGTTTATAGCAGCACAATTAGCAATTGCAAAGATGTGGAAACAACCCAGGTGCCCATCAATACATGAGTGGATTAATAAAATGTGGTATATGTATACCATGGAGTATTCAGCTTTAAGAAACAATGATGATATAGCATCTCCTGTATATTCCTGGATAGAGCTGGAACCCTACTAAGTGATGTATCTCAAGAATGGAAAAACAAGCACCACATGTACTCATCAGCAAATTGGTATTAATGGATCAACACTTAAGTGGACATACAGGAATAACATTTATCGGGTGTGAGGCAGATGGGAGAGGGGAGGGAGGCATGGGCAATATACTGTAACCTTAACATTTGTACCCCCATAATATGCTGAAATAAAAAAAAAACTGTATTTCAAAGATTTTATTTTATTTTATTTTGTTTTTGGAAACAAAAACCATTGCCCATTTTATTTAGGTCTTATGATCAAGAGAGGTTCTGACAATGGCAGCATTAAGTGTTATGAAAGTTGAGGACAGTCTGCTTTCTTATCTCCTTCCTTCCTTCTCCCTTCCTCTCTTCTTCCTTCCTTCCTTTTTTTTCATTTTTTTCCTTTTATTTTATCATATTATGGGGGTACAAATATTGTTAGTGTTACATATATTGCCCCTGCCATTCCTCCACCACCCCTCGCCTTACCAAAATATCAAGCCTGTCCTACCCCCAGGTGGTGCACATCTCACCTATTTTGTAAGTATATATCCTTCCCTTCCTCCCCCTCCCATCTGCCCACCACTCAATAAAAGTTTTTTTTTTTCTTTTTTTTGACCTTTGGATTACATTGTATATCTTTGCCTTTCCCTACGAAGGGTTAGAGGTATCCCTCCCCACCCCCCACAATGCTCGCCACAACCCTAAGATGTGTATCTCCCCCTCCCCCAAACCCTGGTGAGCACTACCACCATTTGACCACCATAGTTTTAATCAGTCAGTACCAATTTGATGGCGAGTAGGTATGGAGCCCATTTTCTTGATTTTGTGTCACCTCACTTTGGATAACGGGCTTAAGCTTAATCCAGGATAGCATAAACGGTACTAGCTCACTGTCATTTCTTAGAATTGAGTAGTATTCCATTGTGAGCATATACCAAATTTTAATTATCCACTCATGAATTGACGGACACTTGGGTTGTTTCCATGATCTTGCAATAGTGAATTGTGCTGCCATAAACATTCGGATGCAGATGTCTTTATAGTAGAATGTCTTATGATCTTTTGGGTAGATGCCCAACAATGCTATTGCTGGGTCGAATGGTATTTCTATATCTAGCTGTTTGAGGTATCTTCAAATTCTTTTCCACAGATATTGCACTAATTTGCAGTCCCACCAGCAGTGTAAGAGTGTTCCTGTCTCTCCATATCCTCCCCAGCATTTGTTGTTTTGGGATTTCTTGATACAAGCCATTCTCACTGGTGTTAGATAGTATCTCATTGTGGTTTTGATTTGCATTTCTCTGATGATTAGAGATATTGAGCATTTTTTAAATATGTTTGCAGGTCATTATTCTGTCTTTTTTGAAGAAGTTTCTGTTCATTTCCATTGCCCATTTCTTGATGGGATTGTTTGATTTTTTTTCTGGATCCTTACTTCTCACCTCTCACAAAAATTCACTCAAGATGGATAACAGACTTAAACCTAAGGCACGAAACTTAAGATCCTAGGAGAAGATGTTGGGAAAACCCTATTAGACATTGGTCTAGGCAAATAATTTTTGAGGAAGAGCCCCAAGGCAATCACCGCTGCATCAAAAATAAACAAATGGGATCTCATCAAATTAGAAAGTTTCTGCACAGCTAAGGAAACCATCATTAGAGCAAATAGACAACCCACAGAGTGGGAGAAAATATTTGCTCTCTACACTTCTGATAAAGGCCTAATATCAAAGATTTTAAAATGCATTCATTAACATCATTTTTCTTCCTCTCATTTTTCTCTTTTTAAAATTTCAGAATATTATGGTGGTATAAATGTTTTGATTATATGGATTGCTTTTGTACTGCTTGATCAAAGTTATGTGTGTCCATCATCCATATGTATACATCGTACCCATTTGATATGATTTCACCAATCTCCCCACGCCCTTTCCACCTACATGATTTCTATTAAGTTTTACTTATATCTGTGTACATACTTAGAAGGATAGATTCTAGTCCCAGCCAGATTGTTGCAAAAGGTGTTAATTCCTTTTTTATGGCTGAGTGGGACTCCATGGTGTACATATATTACTTTTTATTACTCCACTGATGAATTGATGGACACTTGGGTTGATTCCACATCTTTGCGATTGTGAATTGTGCTGCAATAAACATTCTAGTGCAACTCTTCCTTTGATATAACGACTCTTTTCTTTTGGGTAAATATCTAGTAGCGAGATTGCCGCATGAACTGGTAGGTCTACTTTTAGTTCTTTGAGGAATCTCCATGCTATTTTACATACAGGTTGCACTAGTTTGCAGTCCAACCAACAGTGTATAAGTGGTCCTTTCTCTTCACATCGATATCAGCATCTATTATATTAGAACCTTTTGATAAAAGTCATTGTCACTGAAGTTGGGTGCATTTTTCTGATGATTAGTGATGGTGAACATTTTTCATATGTTTATTGACCATTAGTCTATATTCTTTTGTAAAGCTTCTGTTCATGTTTTTTCCCCACTTTTTAATGGGGTATTCACATGCTATTCATCTAATAAAGGGCTAATAACCAGAATCTACAAAGAACTCAAGTAAATCAGAAAGAAAAAAATCAAACATCACTGATTCTTTGATGCACCTCTCAAAATCTGATTTCTTACATTCACTGTCAGGTGTAAGTCATGATTTAGTTGGTGTTACCTATGCTTATACAAAGATAATCATTGCCTTTCATATTATTATCATTAAAATGATTTGTCTACAGTTTTGAAACAACATATGTTATGTTTAATTGTCACTCAAAATGTCTCCAAAAAATTAAGCTAAGATTTTTAACTTAATAAATTATCAACAGATAGCATGTTATAAAGCAAACTTTATTTGCTCTCACTTTGGTACAGAAAATGCTACCTTGACAAAGTCTTTGAACAGTCCCATTAGGGGAGGCAGAATTGATAATTATTTAATGTTAGGGGGAGTTTGGGCTCAAGTGGTTTGAAGTGGGTCTTTTAAGACAAGGATCTAAAAGGAATTTGGCAAAATTTGTGAGACTTTTTCTCATATATATGTGCTTCAAGAATTTCTTGAAGCAAGGTGTAAAATTATTTATGGATTTACAGCCTCATTTTTCCTGAAACAAACAATAAAACCATGACATACATGTTGCCTCAATTGTTTTTCTTTTTCTCAATTTACTTTTAAAAATGAAGTACACTGTGGTCATAGAAAGTGAATATTTTATACTAATGGGAGCTTTACTATAATTCCATAGTCTATTACAAAACATAAACAAATTTGCTTTATATTCTTGCTAGTTGCTACTCAAGTATTGAGATATGTAGAAAATACAGAATCTTAGCTCCCTACATCTCCACCTTCAATCCTAATAAATCAGAATCTGCATTTTAACTAGATTCTGATGAAACATATGCATGTTATGAAAAACATTGCTTTAAGTTATCATAAAAATACAGCTTCCCACAAGTAGAAGAAGTTTGTTATCCTTTGTCACCACATTATGAGAAACAAATAGTCTATCAAGCATCACATAATACAATTAGAGGTGGGAACATTTACCAAATCTCTTAGAAGAGAGGAATTAAATTTGAAAGAACCAAGAAGTTAGTGTGATAGATTTATGTAACAGGCAGGACTATTGTTAAATTATTAACAATCAATATTTCAGAAGATTTTCACCTTTGAGAAAAGCTGTCAACTTTGCTCAATTTAGCAAATGAATAAGAGTTTAGTAAATATGGGGACAAAAGCATCAAAATTTCTGTGTTAAAAGCTTAGAAAAATGCTTCAGAGATTATAATGTGAAGACTATTATTTTAAAAATGCTTCTGCTTCACCAATAGTCTTAGGAACACAAGGGAAAAGCAATATATCAGTGGCTCCAAGTTAAGAGATCCAAAAATTTAGATATTGAATTTGAAGACATTTTGGTAATACCTTCACTAGTTTATTCCATTACCGTTTCCATTATGGATGATAAGAGCGATTAATACATGATAAATTTTTGTCCAAATAATTCTAGAGCTCTCTAATAAGTATAAAATGATAATTTATATCAAAGCAAATGTGATAGTTTAGTTTGTAGTTTTAATTTTGTTCACAGTGGTATATAAAGTAATGATATAATATTTTAATAGTTCCTAGTGTTTCAATTTGATGAAATGAAGCAGTAATTTAGAAAATCATTAAACTTTTCATTTGCTTTATTCACCCTGAGGCTACAAGAGGTAAGATATTCTTTAGCAAGATCATAGAGTGTTCCAAGGTTGGTCAATAATAAGCCAATTGTAGTATGATGTTTTCTTTCTTTCTTTATGTTCTCTGGTATCTTTAACGGTAGCCATTTCACCTTGCAATTTATTAAATTTCTCCTGCCCTTTTTATTATTTTAGGGAGCAGCCAACTAAAATCTCAAAGGCTTCAATGAGCATCTCATTCCAGTAGAATCTATACATCAATTTAATTAACTCTTTCATTACTGCATACCTTGGGCTTCTATATTCTCATAATTGAAAACTAAATTTGTACTGCATTCAGTCTGAATTAGGCAATGCTCCCAATCCCCAATTTCCATTATCTTCTGAGGCTCTCTTGTCAGAAGTCTGTACACTGCTACCATTATTTGTATCAGTCAGAGAATTTGGTTGAATACATAAAAAATATACTGAAGGTAATTACACAGAACATGAACTTATTAGAAATGTATTATCTAGATAACACGGTCCTTCGGTGTACCCTTATTTTCTGGATTCAAAGCTCCTGATGGTATACCAAACTGGCAAATCTTAGGTCATATATTCATACTCTTCATGTCAGCTGTCAAAGGAACAAGGAAATATAGTACGTGAATCATTTGAATATGGTAATAGAAAACAGTATTATATTGAGAAAAACACATTGTTAGATTCCTGAAATATAGGAAGTAATTTCAGATGCCAATCTGGAGGGAGGATTCATTACATCTTGAGATTACTAAGAATTTTCTCAGGTATGTGATAGGAATATGGCTGGGAATAAAGAATATTCCAGGAGGTAGGAATAAAGAAATGGGATTGATAAATTGTAGAATTATAGTTTGGGCTTCTAGTTTGAGATAGCAACTATGGAACTTTATCTCCACCAAAATCTCACTAAATAGACAGAAAAAGGAGGGAAACAATAACAAAAGAATTATTTCATTGAGGAGAGAACAATTAGAAACAACAAGAAACCATTTTTTCCCCCAGAGGGCAGAAATCTCACTGACAGATCAAAGAAGAAAGCAGAGAAACTGTGTTAGGGTTGTGTTCAGAATGGAAAGCAAGAATGGACTCTGTGATAAAAATGTAGGCAATTAAGCAAAGAACTGTATAATAAATTGTAGAGCTAGATCACTATTTCTACATTTTCAGGAAAGTAAAATCACCAGCAGAACCAATGTTGGTCTCCAAGACAAAACAATAAGAGGCACAATCTGTTTGGGGTGGGCTTAGGCTTATGTTGTGGTATTGGTCCTCAGAGAAAATCCACATTTATTGTAGCCTTGAATGATCAGCCCACTTTCAATTCTATGAATTTGAAATCAATTTATTAAGATAGTCATTTTCATTAAACAGAATTTGCAGTCCACTTTGCCATTCAAGAAAAAATCTCTTAAAAAAAATAGAACTATATAACTGGTGAAGAAACCTTTTCCATCTATCCATATTAATAAATTTTATTCATAAATGCAAAGCATAATCAAGTGGAATTTGAGATCCATTGGCCCAAAAGAAAAAGAGATTCATGGGAGTGAAAAAACATTTAATGTTTTAATATTTTTATATCTATTTTCCTTACTGCCTTAATGGAAATGTGTGTGTGTATATATAAAGTGTGTAATAATTAAGGCTTCTTTGTTTAATAAAAAAAGGGAAGCTCTGCCTCTCACTTTCTCAGGGTGTTTTCCTGAAACATAAGGCCTTTTGATTTTACAACAAAAAGTCCCAGGCTTTCTGATTCTTAAACTGTAAACACATAAAATAAATTTAGAAGACCTTCAGGAGAGGTGTTGGAAGTAATCACAAGGTGTGTCCTCTCACCTCTTAAGGAAACTAGAGTTTTAATTTTTCTCTCTCTTATTTTTTTGTATAAATTGTGTGAAATTCTCTCCAGAGTCTGTATTTACTCTTGGGCTACCTTAAATGCATGTAAGCTGTTAATATTCAATTATAAAATTGTTCTTTCTCTCTTCTATATAGGGACAATGAGGACCTTTATTTGGCAGTGTATGTGGGATTGACTCTGGCTACATAGACTACTATTTCTGGAATTTCCTTCATTTCTAATGCATTTCTAATAAATTCATACTTGACTGAAATAATGCATATATGGAACAATACATTGATACCAAAAATAATGGTGGAATTTAAGGTAGTATTTGGATAAGATATTTAAAGTAGGCAAAATTTCTCTAAAGCTCTTCAAACCATGCTTGTTGACCAGGTGTGGTGGTTCATGCCTCTAATCCTAGCACTTTGGGAGACCGAGGTGGGAGGATTGCTTGAGCCAAAGAGGTTGAAACCAGCCTTGCCAATAGCCAGACCCAGTCTCTACAAAAATTTCTAAAAAAATTAGCTGGTCATGGGAGTACACACCTATAGTCCCAGCTACTCAGGAGGTGAGGCAGGAGAATTGTTTGAGCCCAGGAGTTTGAGGTTGCTGTGAGCTACGATGACACCGCTGGATTCTAGCCCAGCTCAGGCAACAGAGTGAGACTCTATCTCAAAAAAAAAAAAAAAAAAAAAAAAGCTTGTTACTGGAAGGATGCCTTTACTCCTTAGCCCATTATATATACACATTTAGCTATCTTATCATTTCCTGTGGCATACTTTATGTGTACCCAGTATAGTATTATACAATATACCTTCCAGTATTGGCTGTGAGAATTAAAAGTGGAAATAAGTTTGTTAATCAGACGATAGCCTGTTTTCTTCTGGCTTCCTTTCCCCCCCCCCAATTAAAAATGTATTTATCCACTCAAGTAGAAAATCATATTTATTTCTGTAGTATAGCTTTAAATATATCTAATTCTGCTAATCTTTCCAAAGTGTTTGGCATTTTATTTAATAAAGTTTAAATCACATTAAAGTTTAAATGTGTTTAAAAATATGTGATTGCACCACCAGATTCTATTTTAACCTTGTACCTAAAACACACAGTTCCACTACATTAATTACATAGAGGCCACCATCGCCATTATTCAGAATTTTTATGTGTCGATAGGGACAGTTTAAGATATGTGTAATGGTAATGTGAATTTTACTGGGCTTCCTTTCTCAAGAAATAACCATATTAATTATTTTCTATATGCGTATGAGTGTATGTGCAACTTGGATTGTCCTGCACTTTCTTTACTGTGAATGTGTCCCCTCACTAGATGAAATATCACATGAGACTTAATGGCTGTGCATCAGGCATTTTGTGAATCCCTATTAGTGGTGTTGGTTGAGTCTCTTTGGGTACTAAAAAACTAACAAACAAACAAAAATAACATGTACCCAAAATAGGTGTCTATTCTGTGAGGATGACTTGATACCCTATCTAAGATGGAGAAACTTAATATAGTCTACTTGCCACCAAATGGATAGTTTGCTTTCTATGGAAATGGAAAAGTGCCATTCTGGTGCCTCAAAATTGGTCTCTTTTTCTGATATATTAAATATTTTGAGAAGGCAGAAGCTAGATTGTGAAAGCCCATGTTCTTGGGCCCATGTGTAGTCTCTATCTCTACTATAATACTTATTCCATTTCTGTGTCTATCATGCCATCTGTCAGTTTAATACTGACTGGCTGAAAATTTTGTCTCCTTCGTTGTTCAGTACCTCTTGGATGGTGAGTGCTTTCTGGTGGGTATTAACATCTGGCATGAAAATTTTCATAGTTGATGATCACTTGCATGTGTCCATCCACATGCCTCTCCCTTTGACATCATTTTATCTGACACTTCAGTACATTAAATTTCAGTCTATTTACTGCAGCTCATAATTAAATATATATTCTCCCCTTTGGCCACATCTTTATGTAAAGTAGATGAACCATTGTAAACATAGAAGGTCTGTTGATTAGGACAATTTTCTCTCACTCACTTTCATTGAAAGCCACCACTGAGCGTGTATGCAATGTAACCTCCATTTATTTTTGGTTTTCATTTGTATACTAAGCCAATCTATCCATAAACCTAGCTTGGATTTTTCATATTTTTTCTATACATCTATACGTGCAAGGTGAAAGAAGGATAAATATATGATGGGTGGCATGAGAATCTAGGCTATATGCTTACACAGTTTACTTATGCTTTCTAGTCATGTTCAGGCACAATCCTCAATGTACAATTTCTGTCCTACAATGAACTGTTGATGGACCTACCCAATTTGGTGACTTTGTGAGTCTGATAGAACCCAGATCAAAATGGGCATATATTAATCTACGTATTCAGGGATTTAGCCCTTCCTATCAACTTGGCAGCCAGAAAAAAAGATGAGAGCAACTCTTGAGGGGAAGCTACTGCTTTGCAGGGAAAAGGCCTCTGCAGTGTCTTCACATATGGGGGAAGCACTATTTATTGATAGGGAAGAGTAAATCCCCTCTAAAGACTCTGGGGTTTCAGAGTTATAATCATCAGAGGAAATAAATGTTGCAATTCTGTCTTAGTCTCTTTGGGCTTCTATAACAAAATATAATAAAACAGGTCACTTATAAACAGCAGCAATTTAGTTCTCACCATCCTAGAGGCTGGGATGTCCAAGATCAAGGCACCAGCAGACTTGGTGTCTGGCGAAGGCCCCTTCCTCATTGCCGGTACCTTCTTGTTGCTTATTCACATGGTGGAAGAACAAACAAGTTCTCTTGGGCTATTCTCATAAAGGCACTCATCCTATTCATGAGGGCTTCTCCTCATGATTTAGTCACCTCCCAAAGGCCCCACCCTGTAATACCATCCATTTTGTGGACGAGGATTTTAACATGTGAATTTTGCAGAGAAATAAACATTCAGACCATAGCACATCCTAAACTTTAGTAACATAGGTTTTCCCAACCAGGGTTCTACACATGACATAACAGACCTGCCTAGACTGAGCATTTAATAGTTTTTATAGCTCAGTGGTCTTATCAGTAATATCCCAAATCTGCTCCTCAATTGGTCCTACCTCAGACTGTATGAGACCAATAAATAATCTCTTTGTAAGCTACAGTGGAGGCTCTCTGGTTTGCACAGTCACCAGTTACCAGTTTATTGTTATGGCTCTCTGCAGGTGTCAGTGTGACTTTGTAGATACCAGACAATTCCCTTATCCTTATATGCATTGCTCCTCCTCAACTTTTCAAAGACCCGACTCATTTCACTGGACAGGGCTTCCCTCCACCTCTGTACCACTATTATCCTTCACTATTGCTTCCCAGCAGGCTCACAACTTCACCTGGAAAGTAGAGGCTGATCTCACTGGAACTCACAACTGGGGCTAGCAGAGAGCCACCCACTCCTTGTGACAGTTTGTCTCTTGAAAGGACACAAAGCAACTTGACTTCATCTCCTGCCACAGTTTAGAGATCATGTATTCTATTATGTGCTTCCTCTAGCATGATCAAAATTATATATGATAAAAATACTTTGAAAATACGTTTAGTCAGCATTTACCAATTTTTCATTAATCATTGCTGTGTGAAAATTGTGTGATGCACAATCTCTACTCTCAAATAATTTAGCCTTAGGACAGAACTTGTGTTATGCACAAGTAGCTATATCACTAAGTTTATTACTCATGGCAAAGGCCATAGGAAACAGGCAAACTCCATGTTAGGGAATATCAGTGAAATTAGAAGTCAAATTCACTTGAGAAGGACTGGAAGGTGGCAGCATAAAGGTGTCATTTAAGGCTGAAACTTAAATGACAGTAAATTTGGAAAAATAAGTCACTCTATGGACAAGAAAAAATAGGAAATCATTAGCATGGATAGGGAAAGTGTGGGTTGCTGTCAGGAAAGGAGATCAAGAACTTTTGTAAGGAAGTATGCACAGTGTTTAAGGGAGTCCTGCACATGTCTAGGCTGTGTCCAATCATTCAGAGCCTTAAAGAACAATCTTGGGTAAGCTTTAAACAGTTGTAATTATGGAGCTACATTTTTGGCCCAGACAGAATCACTTCTATAGCTGCCCTAGGTATTATATTTACTGAGATTTCCTGATTTTATAAAGAATTACCAAAACTTTATCACCATGGAATCCATAAAGGGTATAGTGTTCTTTGCATTTTTTTGAAGCACTTGCTAATATCTTCTAGAGGAAATAATGAAACACATAGGAAAAAAAACCTACTATACCTTACTACATAGAACCTTATCTTTTAGATAAACTCGCTTCTTTCACCAATAATGGCAAAGTAGATACCATAATTGATTTCTTCTTATGAATTATGTCAGGATGTCATTGACAAAGACTTAAAAAAATGAAGAAAAATAGTAAAGGCAAATTTCAAAGACATTAAGGAAGTATAAATAATAACATTTGCATTTAATGGGATATGTAAAGTGAAGGAGAGAGTACAGATTCAGATGAGAAAGTTGGCTATAAGAATAGACTGAAATAATGAACCAATGAATAAAACAATGTCACAAATGTAATTGAGCACTAAAGTCTAAGGATTTGAATTTGTTTAGATTTATATATTTGTTAAATAAAAACATACAATTATGCTTATGTTAATAAATTATTTATTCAATGAAAAATATCTTCTTAGTATTTTTGCAAAGTTTATTGGAAAATCTATTTTTGAATATACAGGTGGTACACAACTTGCAATGGTTTGACTTATAATTGTTCAACTTTAGGATGCTGTGAAAGCAATAGGCATTCAGTAGAAACTGTACATCAGATGTCACATTTTCATCATCTCCTTGACTAGCAATATGTGTTATGATACTCTCTCCTGATCTTGGGCAGTGGCAGAGAGCCTCAGCTCCCATTCAGCCGCAAAATCACAAGGATAAACAACCACACTCTACAGTGTACTGTTAGGTCAGATGACTTTGCCCAACTCTAGGCTAATAAGCATTCTGAGCATGTTCAAGATAGGCTAGGCTAAGCAATGATATTTGGTAGGTTAGGTGTAATAAATGCATTTTTAATTGAAGATATTCTCAACTTATGATGAGTTTACCAGGGCATAACCCCATTGTAGGTAGAGGAACATCTGTGCACATATACAAATATACATAAAGAGTGTATGAGTGTAATATATACTTCTATGTGCATGTCAATCTACTTTCAAAGACAATAGCAGCTTATTAGAATCAGTTAAAAAATGTAGGGCCGGGCGCGGTGGCTCACGCCTGTAATACTAGCACTCTGGGAGGCCGAGGCGGGCGGATTGCTCAAGGTCAGGAGTTCAAAACCAGCCTGAGCGAGACCCCATCTCTACTATAAAAATAGAAAGAAATTAATTGGCAAACTAATATATATATAAAAAAAAAATTAGCCAGGCATGGTGGCGCATGCCTGTAGTCCCAGCTACTCGGGAGGCTGAGGCAGCAGGATTGCTCGAGCTCAGGAGTTTGAGGTTGCTGTGAGCTAGGCTGACGCCACGGCACTCACTCTAGCCTGGGCAACAAAGCGAGACTCTGTCTCAAAAAAAAAAAAAAAAAAAAAAATGTGTTTACTTTTCTTGAATGTGATGCTGGGAGTAATAATTTGTTAAGATAAGTGTAAGTCAATGTCCTATGTTTAAATTTCTGTCTTATAATATTGAAGAATTTCCTGTCCTGATAGCAATATAATTCTTAAAGATACAAGCCTGCATGAGTACATCCACATACACTCTCACTTAATTATGCTAAAATTGAAATGAATACCAAGTACTGAACACTTTTGAAGTTTAAAAATGAATTATGATGTTTTAACACTGTAACTACCTTCAGCAACACCAATAACAATTTTCCTTAAAAGTATTTATATAAAAGCAAATCATCCAGATGGATGCAATTTCTTTAAATATAGGATGTTAGTAAGCTATAGCAATAATAAATTTCTTAGCTGAAAATTAAAGGCTAATACAAAGATGGGTATAGATGCTTTTTGTTTTGTATTCCCATACATTTAATATCTAAGTGTTTATAATAATTTTTATATTGGGTTTAACTTGGTTAGTTATCTTTTTTTTTTTTTTTTGAGACAGAATCTTGCTTTTGTTGTCCAGGCTAGAGTGAGTGCCGTGGCATCAGCCTAGCTCACAGCAACCTCAAACTCCTGGGCTCAAGCAATCCTGCTGCCTCAGCCTCCCGAGTAGCTGGGACTACAGGCATGCGCCACCATGCCCGGCTAATTTTTATATATATATATATATATATTAGTTGGCCAATTAATTTCTTTCTAATTTTATAGTAGAGACGGGGTCTCGCTCAGGCTGGTTTTGAACTCCTGACCTTGAGCAATCCGCCCGCCTCGGCCTCCCAGAGAGCTAGGATTACAGGCATGAGCCACCGCGCCCGGCCGGTTAGTTATCTTAATGTTAAGAATTTCACACTTAATTAGAAAGTTTATTTTGTTTATCAAACCCACATATTCTTCAAATGCATCTTCTCATTTAGTGTGTTTCAGAATCATAAGTAATTATTTGCAGCTATTGTAAAAAAAGGGTGATTTATTTTTTTATTTCAGCATATTATAGGGGTACAAGTATTAAGGTTACATATATTGCCCATACCCCCTCGAGTCAGAGCTTCAAGCGTGACCATCCCTCAAACGTTGCATATCTCACTCAATATGTTTGTATATACCCGTCCTCTCCTCCACCCTCCCACCTGCCCGACACCCAATAACTGTTATTCCAATATGTGTGCTTAGGTGATGATCTGTTAATATCAATTTGCTGGTGAGTTCATGTGGTGCTTGTTTTTCCATTCTTGAGACATTTCACTTAGTAGAATGGGTTCCAGCTCTATCCAGGAAAATATAAGAGGTGCTATATCACCATTGTTTCTTAAAGCTGAATAGTACTCCATGGTATACATATACCACATTTTATAAATCCACTCATGTATTGATGGGGATCTGGGTTGTTTCCACAACGTTGCAATTGTGAATTGTGCTGCTATAAACATTCGAGTGTAGGTATCTTTTTGTAGAGTGTTATTTGATCATTTGGGTAGATGCCCAGTAGTGGGATTGCTGGATCAAATGGTAGATGTACTTGTATTGCTTTAAGGTATCTCCATATTGCTTTCCACAGAGGTGGAACTAATTTGCAGTCAAGAAAGGGTGATTTCTTATTAAACTCTTCTCTCAGATAACAAAACATGGTACAAGCCTGGGGCAGGGCCAGTGGCTCATAACTGTAATCCCAGCACTTTGGGAGGAGAAGTGGGCAGATTGTTTGAGGCCATTAATTCAAGACCAGCCTGGGCAACATAGTGAAATGCCATCTCTATAAGAAAACAAAAAGCAAAACAAATGAAACAAAATTAGCTGGGTGTGATGGTTCATGTCTGTAGTACCAGCTATACTAGCAAGACAATTCCTTGAGCTCAGGAATTGGAGGTTGTAGTGAGCTATGATCATACCACTGCTTTCCAGTCTGGGTGACAGAGGGAGAGACCCTGTCTCTAAAAAGAAAGAAAGAAAAAAAAAGAAATAAAAGAATAGATGGATGGTGTAAAGAACAGTTATTTGAAAAGCATAAGTCTCTATAAACAATTTAGGCAATTTTAAATATTTTGATAAAGATAAGATAGAATCTGTGGTAACAAAAAGTACAGCAAGATATATTTTTTCCTTTTTCCTTTTTGTTTGTCATATCTGTCTTTCTTATACCTTCCATTCTTTTGTTCTCTTTCAGTAAAATTTTAAATAAAAAAAGAAAACATATTTGAAAACATTAAATTTCTTCATCTATTATTTCCAGATGCTCATTAATATAAAACAGAAATACATGACAGACTTTGAACAATTTCAAAAACAAAAGCAAGCTGAAAAAGGAAGGAGACAAAAATAATTCCAGACACTATACAATCTGCTATAATCTCCATTTTCAAATGGAAAATTTTTAACAGGATTCAAATGGTCTGTCTTTGTTAATGATGTCCAATGCTCTCCGATGTAGCTTCCTCTTCTGCTTTGGAGATATTCAGTCAAATTATGTAGTTGACTTTTCTTTATTTCTCTTCTTTTAAATTTCATACTGTATAACCATTTATGCACTGAGGATGAAACAGATGTTGATACCTAAGGGGTTTTTTTGGTCTGTGTTTGGTTTCATGCAATACTCCACCCTGAATGGTAACTAGTGCAGATGACATCATATTCATTTTGTCACACAGACTATAGCTTAGAAAAACACTGAGACGAGCAATGCGATGAAACAGTAGGTCACTTTTATCAACCAATATCATGTCAAAACCCACTGATGGCCTCTTCAGTGATAACAGTCAATAACAATACACATCAAAGAAGCCAAAAAAGTATCTTTGAGTAAGAAACAAACTTTTGATATCTAGAATGGTGCTAAGGATATCAAGGACAAAAACCATTATGCAGAGACTCATCAATAGGTCTTACTATTATAGAATCTCTACAATATTTTCTCTAAGAATACATTACTATCCACACCAGATGGACAAACTCAGCTTGCAAAGTCTGACACCTCTATGTCTAAGTACAACATATATAAAACCTAAAAAATAAATAAAATGAAAACATACAACAAAAAAGCATTGTACAGTAAGCTAAAGGAAGGGTGTGAAATTAACATTTTTATCAAACCAAAATTAAGTAAACTATTTGGTTGCCACTAGAAATGTTGCAATTGTGAGAATGTTGTACTATAGTCTTGATAAGCAATGACAGCTAGATAAAACTGTTAAGTAGCAAAAATAAAACTGTTTTTTTTTTCCATTGGACAATTGGTATATTTTAATCTTAGAATTATGTGTTATAAAGGAAATAAAATATCAAAATACTTAAAAATCTAGGCCAGGTGCAGTGACTCATGCCTATAATCCCAGAACTCTGGGATGCTAAAGTGGGAGGATCACTTGAGGCCAGGAGTTCAAGACCAGCCTGTGTAACATAGCAAGAGTTTATCTCTACAAAAAATTAAAAGCATTAGCCAGGCATTGTCAAGTTCACATGTTTTCTGATTTTTATCCCAATACTGAAGAATGGTTACTGAGAGTGAGTTGACAGAACAAATGAGCAAGCCAAACAGTAAGATTTATTAAGCACAGTACATTTCAGAGAGGGAACAAGTCTATCTCTGCAAGTGTAGATGACCCTGGGTTTTTAGTACACTTTCATATTTATATAAATAACTGGACTGTCTCTTCTGGAGTTTTTATTTTTCTCCCACCCTTGGGTGATTGCCATGATTTTTACATGGCAGTGTCATATGTATGCATGTATCCTTTCATAATCTTTCATGAAAGCCCATCAGGGAGGGTCCAGACTTCAATGTTAATTAGATGGTAATGAACCCCAGGTTAGCTGAGGACGACTCAAACCCCTCATTCTTTTTACCTTTTTCTCTGAAGTTTCAAATGAATTTTTAATGTTCATACTGTTGTCAGAACTGGTTATTTCAGTAACCTTGAATTAAGGAGCCTTATCTCAACACCAGTAACTTAGTACCTGTAACTTTAAGCTGTTTAAGGAAATAAAGAGACAGTTTAATCAACTTTGTATCTTAACTGTATAGTGGCAGATTTACCCTTTGAATTTTTAAATGTTTTAATGTGATTTGTCCATCAGTTTTAATATATGTATAAGAACAGTTTTAAAAACAAGTTTTATAACTAAGAATATAAAACTTTGTTTTAACCAGAAATTTTCCTTTTTGATTATAGCCAACTTGATCATATATAAAATTTCTTTATAAATTCTCTTTTATGAACCTTATCTTGACTTGTATTGATCATTGACAACATATTTAAGCCTTCTGTTTTCATCTCAATTTTTTTTAAATCACCAGTTATTTTAGGACAAAAATATTTATATAAAATCCTTTTTATACAATATTACTTCTTTTCTGTATATAACTTTTCGTCAAAAGTATAATTTTATATTCATTGCTTTTACACATTTCTTTATCTTATTTTACTAGTAACCTTTTACCTTGTTTTTACTTTTTTCCTAAAAGCATAGAGTAGGAAGTAAGGCCTAGATAAAGGGAAAAGGAAGGTTGTATGTAAAGTTAAGCTTTTCTAAGAGTCTGAGAAAGGAAGCCTATTGTGTTAAAGGAGATAGGTGTCTAACTCAACCTTCAGATTCCTAGTTTGAAGGAGGAGTAATGTGAAAACACTAAAAAGGACTCAGCAAAGACTTAATCATTCAGTGAGCAGAGGAGCTGTGGATTACACAGGGTTTTGTTTTTTATTTTACCTTCCACTTCTGACAAACAGATAGGAGAGGGAAACCGAAGCCCTGAAAATTTAGTGAAAGCAGAGCAAGTGATTCCTATGTCTATTAAAAAGTCAATTTGTTTATCTGTGACAGAGAGAGAGCTATCCAAGACTTAGCCTTCATGGTGTGATGAAGTTGAGTTTGTTTTGACGCCAGAGTCTGTCTGTCAGACTGAAGTAGTCTCAGAGGGTTCGTGGGTGTGGAGGATGCCGGCTCAGGAGGAGGCTCTGCTGGTTTTGGAACAGGAATGTGATCTCCTGTTTTAGGATGTGAGCATTCTCTCTTTCAGTACCCTTCCTTTTTATAGTTAGGGCACGCTCCTGGTGGAGCCCGCTCTCTGGGACATTTCTAACTCCAGGGACCCAGGGTTGTAGTGGAGACAAGCCCCAGTTTCTGGAGAACAGTGTGCTCCTAATGTCCTCTTGTCTGAACCTCCAGAGTAACTGTCTCTGAAAAGTTCTTCTCCTGCTGAGATAATAACCATCTGAAAAACTTCTTTCTGCTCTAAGACCCATTGCTGGTATCTTTCTCTCTTTTTCTCTCTCCTCTCCTCACCTTGGTTGTCAAAGACCTTGAATGCCAGGTTTAAAGTTCTGCCTGTGGAGTCTGAGGCACCTTTTTAAGCTTTTGGAGTTTATGCTCAAAACTGGGGCCAACTGGGAGATGAAGTATATTGTTAAGATGGAGTGTCCCTCCCTGGTGTCAGGATCTAAGTAGTAAAGAGGCGAAAAACGTTAGATGATCATGAAAGGAAAAGGATTAAATTTTTATCTTAGTTCTGAGTGATTTATGATGTCTTCTGACCCCACAGCCTCCTGGGGAGGGAGTTTCTGTACAGGCAAGGAGGGAGTTTAGAATAGCTGGCCTGGGTGAGCATGGCTAGGTGAAAGTGGTAGAGATGGAGGAGAAGAAGAAGATAAAGGAGAAGGAGCAGGAGGAAGAGGAGGAGGGAGCGGGGAATGTTTACTGAAGAAAATGAGAAACCTCCTCTGGAAAGTGCAGACAGTGAGAGAGACGCAGGTGTAAGAAGTAACATGTGGCAGGCAGAGTGAACATCAGGATTTCTAGCAAGTTTAAAGAAAGCCTCAGAACCATTCTCAAGTGCTTTCCATCATCTTACCTTACTGGGAGATGTGAATATTTCTTCTCGGGTTTCGGCAAAAAAAAAATTAGGTTTGTGTGTTTCCTGATTCTTATTGCAGTATAATAGAATGTTTACTGAGACTGAGTTGATGGAATAAATGAGCAGGCCAAACAGATATAACAGAGCCATGCACCAAGATTTATTAATCACAGTACATTGCAGAGAGGGAATGGGTCTATCTCTACGAGTGGAGACGACCCTGGGTTTTCAGCGCACATGTGTTTTTATATGATAATTTGGACTACTCCCCCTCTCCATAGGTTGAGTTTCTTTTCTCGCCTTTGTGTGATTGGCAGATCTTCTTATATAACTCTTTGTGTGTATACACCCTCCCAGAATCCTTCATGAAATCCCATTAGGGGGATCAAAACTGTAATGCTAATTAGATGGTAATAAACCCCGGGTCATTTAAGGACAATTGAAATCTCCCAGTGTGCATGTCCCAGTTCAATACAGTTGGGCTTTAGCCATATCTCCAATTCATGATTTCTTTACCTCTTTTCTGTTGGTCAGTCCCTATTATAGACAAAACATCTGTTCCTCTTCCTCTTTCCTTATCCCTACCGAACAGCACAGTGGCCTGGGCCTGTAGTCCAACTATTCGGGAGGCTGAGGCTGGAGTATCACATGAAGCTAGGCACTAGAGGCTGTAGTGAGCTATGATAATGCCACTGCACTCCAGCGTGGGCAACAGAGTAAAATTGTTTTTTAAAAAAAAGCCTATCTCTAGGCAAGAGTTTCTCAGCCTTAGTTCTTTTGAGTATTTGACTCAGATAATTCTGTTGTGACAACCAAAAGTTTCCAGACATTGCTAAATGGCCATGGAGAGTCTAACCAACCTGATTGAGAAAACTGATCTAGATGAATAGTTCAAAAAAATTTTAAACAGGAGATTGTGTGTAGAAATTTCTTTAAAATCCGTTTCATATACAAATGACAGAAAAAATTATTGATATCCAGACTAACAATTTATATAACAGTCTTTCTTGGTAATTCACAAATTGATTTTTCTTGAATGAGCTTGCCTTACTTATCCTCTCTACTATAGAATACAATACCAAAACTCTGGTTTAACATTGTTAAAAAGAGTAAACACAATCAACTTTTATACCAATGTACATATATTAGTGATATCAATTTGTTTTGTATTTATGTTTTCACAAAAAATAAACTATAACATGCATAAATAATTGGGACAGCTTCTGTATTATTTAATTTAATGAATTTAACATTTTTAAAAAGCAAAATACAGGTTAGTTATTCTGATGTGGAGATATTAACATAGACTACATCAATAAAACATGCCTAAGGTATTTTGTCAAGTTGCTCTTCCTGGGGCCAGAGTTAATGTACTGCTCAGAATAATTTAGTTACTCAGGAATAATGCACGGAATGCCAATTATGTTCCAGGTATCATTGAAGGTACCAGGAAAACTGTGGTGAATAAGGAAAGGAGAAAAATAACCTGTTCAGTACAATAGAACTTATATTTTTTATGGAAGAGTAGATGAGGAGATAGAAAATAAATAATATAACCAGATACATATATTTTAAATGTTTCTTTAACTAACTAGATAGTTACATAATTTATAAAATAAATAAAATATATACCTGATATAGGAAGTGCCTTGTGGGGTTCGAGTAGTACTATATTGGCTAGACTTCTCACAAGAGTTTTTTAGTAAAGGTAACCTTTAAATTGACAGATAAATGATGGAAAGTAGGCAGAACTATAAAGGGAAAATATTTCAAGTAGAGGAGCAGTGACAGCAGAGTCTCTGAGGTTCAAAGAATGTGACGTATTAGAAAGATAAAAAGCCCAATAGTGTGGCTGAAGCTTAAAGGAGAGAGTGCCAGAAGATAAATACTTTTATAATTTTTACAAAATAATTATTATCTTCAATAGCTTAAATATCCCATTTAAAATGTTATCATGCCCTTCATTTATTAAAAATTTCTTTTTAGATAGCACAGACATAAATTTAAATGTTCACTTTGTTTGAGTTTCAAAGAACAATTAAACCAAATCATACCATATTTTACTGGTATGCTTTACCTTGTTTTATTGCACATCTCTCTTGTGCTTCACAGATACTGGTTGTTTTGTTATTTATTTATTTTTTTTTACAAATTGAATGTTTGTGGCAATGCTGTGTCAAGAAAGTCTATCAGGGTCATTTTTCCAACATTATGTGTTTATTTTGTATCTCTATGTCACGTTTAGGTAATTCTTACAATATTTCAAAGTTTTTCATTATTATATCTGTTATGGTGAAGTGAGATTAGTGATATTTGGTGTTACTATTTTAATTGTTTGAAGGCACCACAAACCATGCCCACATAAAACTGTGGACTTAATTAACAAATGCAGTATGTGTGTTCTGACTACTTTACCATTCCCCTGTCTCTCTCCCTCTCCTTGGGCCTTCCTATTCCCAGAGACATAACAATATCTACATTAGACAATGGCCTTTAAGTGCTCAGGTGAAAGAGACAAGTGAAAAGTCTCTCACTTTAAATCAAAAGCTAGACATGATTAAGCTTATTGAGAAAAGCATGTCAAAAGCCAAGATAGGCCAAAAGCTAGTTCTCTTTTGCCAAATAGACGAGTTGTGAATGCAAAGAAAAAGTTCTTAAAGGAAATTAAAAATGCTACTCCAGTGAACACACAGTTGATAAAAAAACAAAAGTCTTATTACTGATATGGAGAACATTTTTGTGGTATAGATAATTAAGCAAGTCACAACATTTTCTTAAGACAAAGCCTAATCTAGACTAGGCTTTCACATTCTTTAATTCCACGAAGGCTGAGAGAGCAGAGAAAGCTTCAGAAGAAAAGATGGAAGCTAGCAGACATTATTCCCTGGGATTTAAGGAGAGAAGCCATCTCCACAACATTATAGTAAAGCAGGAGGCTAGGAGACAGGGCTGAGATTGGATGCAGGGGCTTGCAGTATGGGTGAAAGTCTAACTAAGGAAGACTGATAATCACAAACCAGAACAGGCTTCAACCAGCTTGTCAGTTACCTAGGTCACTTTACATGAACTTTAGCTAATTGTAATATCATTTACATTGTGGTGTTAAAATTTCTTTGCCCTTGACATCACCATGATAGTTCCCAAACAACTATATAAAGTATGGAAATGGGAGGGAACTGAATTCTAGGAGTTAATACACAAATCCTTAGTAAAAGCCAAACCCTTACCTTGAATATTCCTCCCCTCAATTAGTAAGACTTTAGAAAAGCAAAAACCCTTTCCTTTGGGTGCAGCTGCTCTTTTGGAGCCTGCCCACTGCCTCTCTCTTGACAAAGCACACTTTCACTTTCTATAAAAGCTACTTGCTTTCAGCTTATGTGGTATGTTCTAAAATTCTCTTATTCTGATGATCACCAAGAATCTGAAAGGACATTTACTCAGAGGACAGTTACAAAAGTATAAGGTAAAGCAGCAAGTGCTGATGTAGAAGCTATAACAAGCTATCCAGAATATCTAGCTAAGAAATTGATGAAGGTGGCTACAATAAACAATAGATTTTCAATGTAAACAAAACATCTTGATATTGGAAGAAGATGTTCTAAAACTTTCATAGCTAGAGAGGAGTAGTCAATGTCTGGCATCAAACCTTCAGAATATAGGCTGACTCTTTTTAGGGGCATCTTGTGACATAAGTCAAAGCCAATGTTCATTTACCTTTCTGAAAATCCTAATCTTAATAATTATGCTAAATCTGCACTGCCCATGCTCTATAAATGGAACAGCAAAGTATGATGACAGCACATCTGTATACAGCATGATTTACTGAATATTTTAAGCATTTTTTGAGGCCTACTGTTCAGAAAAAAAGATTTCTTCCAAAATATTACTGCTCATTAGTACCTAGTCACCTAAGAGCTCTGATGATTAATGT
This sequence comes from Mirza zaza, assembly GCA_008750895.1. Taxonomy (NCBI): domain Eukaryota; kingdom Metazoa; phylum Chordata; class Mammalia; order Primates; family Cheirogaleidae; genus Mirza; species Mirza zaza. The sequence goes on from VSMD01094191.1 coordinate 40,536, forward strand.
TTTCATGCCTGCTAAAACAACATTCATTGTGCAGCCCATGGATAAAGAAATAATTTTTACTTTTGAGTCTTATTTAAGAAATACATTTTGTGAAGCTACAGCTGCCATAGATAGTGATTCCTGTAATGGATCCAAGGAAAGTCAACTGAAAACTTTTTGGAAAGGATTTGCCATCTAGATGCCATTGAAAAACATTTGTAACTCATGGGAAGAGTTCAAAATATCAACATTAGCAAGATTTTGGAAGAAGTTAATTCTAACCTTCATAGATGACTGAGAGGGGTTCAAGAATTCAATGAAGGAAGTAACTGCAGATGTGGTATAAATAGCAAGAGAACTAGAAGTGGAACCTGAAGATAAATTGCTGCAATTTCATGATAAAATTTGAAGGGATGAGGGCTTGTTTCTATGAATGAGCAAACAAAGAAGTTTCTTGAGATTGAATCTACTCCTGGTGAAAATTCTGCGAACATTGAAGTGACAACAAATAAGTTAGATTACATAAACTTAGTTCACAAAGCAGTGGCAGGGTTTGAGAGGGTTGATTCCAAAAAGTTCTACTATGGTAAAATGCTATCAAAGAACATCACATGCTACAGGAAAATTTTTTGTGAAAGGAAGTCAATCATAACAAACATCACAGTTGTCATGTTTTAGGAAATTGCCACAGCCACCTTAGCCTTCAGCAACCACCACCCTAATCAGTCAGCAGTTGTTAACATTGAGGCAAGACCCTCAACCAGCAAAAACATTACAACTCACTGAAGGCTCAGATGATTGCTACATTTTTAATAGTAAAGCATTTTTAAATTAAGATACGCACCTTATTTTGCTAGACATAATGCTATTGCACACTTAGTAAAATAAAGTGTAGTGTAATCATAACTTTTATACATACTGCAAAATCAAATCATTTGGGTGACACATTTTATTGTGAAAGATAATCACAAGCCAATATGTATGTTTGAAAGAATGAGAATGTACCTTCACAATAAAAATAAAACAATTAAGTGTAAGAGTGAAATGTCAAAGATATCAACTCTCAAATGTAGTACTTAAGGAAATCAGACATTTCATACTTAATAACATAATATATAGTTTGATTAGAATTTTATTGTTTTATTTCAATAACAGTTGATGTCAACTATTGATTCAAATTGCTTGAATTTAACTATATTTTATATGATATATTTTTCACATAGCATGATTTTTTAAATTGAATTAGAAAATTCTTATTCACAAATTAAATTGTAAGAAAAGACTTTTGGGTTTCAAATTAATAATTGGAATACCTTTGGATTCATTGTAAGCAAACGAGGCAATTTATATTGATGTCGTATATTGGGTGATAGAATCAAATATGAACATATTATTAATGTGAAGACTGAAAGATTAATTTATTATATATTCTATGGATTGCTTTGCTTGGTAACTTACCTTGTTCATTTATGTTATATATAATTGCTATTTTTCTTTAAATGAATACTATCCTAAATTCTTTTGAATGGAGTTAAACAGTTCCTTAAACATAATGATTTTTTCATTAATATTTCAAACAATTTTGTTTGACAGTTTCAAGAGATCTTAGAATAAATTCTATAGTGTTAATTTGTACTTGTTTCCTGATTTAGAATATTCACTACCAAATGGATAAGTATTTTCAGAATTAAACATTTCCTAAGAATAGGAAACATGCATTATAATTTCTTTTAATCATATTATATTTTAGTAAAAATATTTATAGCAAAAAATATACTAACCTTTGGAAATAAGAATTTAAAAAATATATTTTAGTGTGGCAAATAGGAACATACTTTAAGAAAATACTTATTTACAATTAAATATTTTTAAAGAAATTATCACCCCCCAAGTTTTAGCAAGTATATAATCAATCATCTTTTGCAAAAATGTAGGTTGTAGTCTGGTTTTGGCTTGTTAACAATCCTTGACTTACTAAAATCTTAATATAATAAGTTGAAATATCTTAGTGCTTAGTTTAAAAAAAATGTTATCCTTGAATGTATATTCTTCATTTGACTATACAATGCATGAAGTGCCACTGTCCATGAAAAGCAATGTCATACCTAAAATATCTATATAAAGTTTGGGGTTATGTGTCTCCAATAAACATTATGACCTATAGGAAAGCAAATGGAACTTGTAGTAAGAAAACTTGAACTAAGATATTCATTAGATTTAATGCAATTTCAAAAGATACACCAGTGATCTTTCCATAATGAAGGTTGTCAAGTTGATACTAAAGTCCATACAGAGAAATAAACATGTAAGAATAGCTATGCATACACTGAAAGGAAAAATATATAAGGAAATAAATAATCTTAGCATATATTACAACATATGATGAAGACTCTATAATTAAAATAATGTGGCACTGGCACATAAATAGAATGTAAATAGACTAGGCTATATATATAGATACATTATATGACAAAAGAATATATAATCATTTTAATTACATAGAAATACATTATATTTATATATAATTTAATATAATTATAAATTATATACAATATATATTATATTATCTTTGCAAAAAAAATACTTATTTTTGGACAACTGAGTAGTCATTTGAAAATACCTATATTAATGTATTTTATTTTCATTAGCTTTCTGTATTTGCTGTTCTAAGACAATACATTGCTTTGTTTTTTTATTTTTCTTAATACATACATTTTGCCATAAGTGTTGCCTTAGTTATATTCCATTAGTTGATCTAGACAGTACTGTACTTCAATTTTATTCCTAAATAATTTGTTACATTATATTTAAAATTTAATCTAATTTTAAAATTTATTTCACAGATATTTCATTATGAGAAATGGTTACTTATATATCTCTCAAAATCAGATAATAATATCCCGATAGAAATACCATATACTTCACCAAAACTTAACACTGAACATTCTATTTAGGAAAATTTTATTATTTCTATGAAAAAGAATATATTTTATGAAATTTAATTGAAATTATGCATTTATTGTTTTGGTGCTGCAGCACAATCACAATGTTAAAAATCTGTTGGTTTCAAATGACTCTAAACAATGCATTTGTAAAACAGTTAATACCTTTTACGCCTGTCTCTCTCTGCTAAGGGCTATTCCTCAGTTCTCGTTTCCTTTATACTTTCTACTGAGAACAGTTTTAACGTCTATACGTTGACTTTGATATATGGTTTAACTTGTCATCAGTTCTATTTGGTTCACATGAAAGCTATGTGTTTCTTTATTGTTCTTCAAATTTTTGAAAAATATTAGTTAAAAGTTATTTCATGCCACTGCTACAATGAATCTAGTATTTTAGAATAAAAGAATCATTACAATACCAAAATAAACTGATGTTATTTCTTCCTGAAATGTTAACACTACATTATACTTTCATTCACTGAGGAGGATTAGAGTTGGAAAATGAAAGAACAAAATTTACACAATATGAAGAGAAGTTGTTAAGAATATCACTAAAAGCCATCATTACATATATGGATATGTTTTTGTTAAAGATACCAAGTTGAAGGAGTTTGCCTTTTTCTGTTCATTTTAATTAGTGCCTTTGCAAATTCTTTTATAACTGCCTACATTTCAAGCAATGATATGTTCTGAGATGGTATTCATCAGGTTGTCATTCATTCTGTGAAGTTAAAACTAATTGGCAATATTTTCTAGAGCAGCTTGTTTAAAAAAACATTTTTTAGATAGATATTTTAGCAGTGGAAAATGTTTCAAACTGTCCAGCAACCAGATGGTTCAATAGAAACAAAGTAAAACTGCATGTTTCCCAAGCTCATGCATTGCCTTGGCATGTGAAAGAAAGTGAAACTGTAAAAAAGTTTTCTAAGAATCCACATATGAATTTTAAACACAATTTTCAACAAAAATAGCTAGAAATCATTTTAAGGATAGAACAAGAATATACTGAATATTCCACCATTAGAATTTTGTGAATTTCATGCAGACATAAGGATATTAGGGAAGATTATGTGCAATCATTTTATCTGATTGGAACTCAACCATGATTTTTTTTTTTTTGAGACAGATTGTCACTCTGTCCCTTGGGCTAGAGTGCTGTGGTATCATCATAGCTCACTGCAACCTCAAACTTTCGGGCTCAAGAAATTCTCTCATCTCAGTCTCACTAGTATCTGGCACTATTGGCATGCACTGCTAGGCCCGGATAAATTTTTTTCTTATTTTTTATTTTATTTTTTTTTATTTCAGAGTTTTATGGGGGTACAAACGCTTTGGTTACATAAATTGCTTTTGCACTAACCAAGTCAGAGCTGCAAGTGTGCCCATACTCAAGATAGTGTACACTGCATCTGTTAGGTGTGAATTTACCCATCCTCTCCTACACTCTCCCACCTGCCTGCCACCCTATGAATGTTACTTCCCATATGTGCACATCAGTGTTGATCAACAAATACCAGTTTAATGGTGGGTACACGTGATGCTTGTTTTTTTCATTTTTGTGATACTTCACTCAAAAGAATGGGCTCCAGCTCCATCCAGGATAAAACAACAGCTAGTCAACCATTTTTTTTAATTGTTGAGTAGTACCTCATGGTATACATATACTACTTTTTATTAATCCACTCATGTATTGATGAGTACTTGAGTTGTTTCCACATCTTTGCAATTGTGAATTGTGCTGCTATAGACATTCAAGTGTGTTGTCTTTTTTATAGAATGTCTTTTTTTCCTTTGGGTAGATAACCAGTAGTGAGATTCCTGGATCAAATGGTAGTTCTACTTTTAGTTATTTGAGGTATCGCCATACTACTTTCCATAGAAATCAGCAAGAAAAAATCAAATACTCCCATTAAAAAGTGAGGAAAGGACATGAATAGAAACTTTTCAAAAGAAGACAGACTTATGGCCAACATGAAAAAATGCTCGACATCTCCAGTCATCAGGTAAATGCAAATCAAAACCACAATGAGATATCACTTAACTCCAGTGAGAATGGCTTTTATCAAAAAGTTCCAAAACAACAAATGCTGGCATGGATGTGGAGAGATAGGAACACTCATACACTGCTGTTGGGACCAGCTATTTTATTTATTTTATTATTTATTTATTTTATTTTATTTTATTTTTCTATTTTGTAAAGATGGGGTCTCACTCTTGCTCAAGCTGGTCTCGAACTCCTGGCCTCAAATGATCCACCTTCCTTGGTCTACCAGAATGCTAAGATTACAAGTGTGAGCCACGACACCCACCCTCAACTATGCACTTATAGATCAACCAGATATACACTAGACCCACAACTGACAAAATAAAGCTATTTATTCTCCAATAGAAATAAAGTCATTGACAAATATTAATATATTGTACTATTCTACCTGAGGAAATAACATTGATAGGTCTACTATTCACAAGATAAAAGTAGATGGTGTTGGGTAGAACCAGCTCTCACAATTGATATTTTAAAGATACACTTTACATTTTAAATCCTTAAGGAAAATAAGATCTTATAAAAGGATAATCATCTCTCCAATATTTTTAAACAAATCTATCATAACAATAAAACCAAAGTACATCATAGTATACATAAACATACACACATATACTTACACATACATGCATGCATTTATGTCTCTTGCATATTTAACCTGAAAATAAACAAATCTCCCTGCAAATGCTTAAATTAATGTATAAACAAGTGTAAAAGAGAAATTTGTTAAAATGGAGTTTACATGGACAACAGATACATAAGATAATGTAATTCAATTTTAATATAATGTTTTTTCTGTATATTTTCTTCCTAATTAAACATTGTATCAAATTATAACTCATAATCCTAGGTTTCCTGAGAATTAGATACTTAATGATCTATCTCTTAGAATAACCTACCTATATATTCCAGAGTATGAATAATCCATGAAAATGAATTGAAGACATTCTTTACTCAAGAGTATTTAATAGGGAAAAATATAGGATGAGGATCTGGTTATGAAATATGTGTTTTCTGGCTTCTGGGGAACTTGCAGTATTACCAAATATCATCCTTAATATGATTGTTACTCTATATATTTTCTACACTTGAGAAAAATGTATACAGAGCCTGGTTTATGATAATAGATTTTTATATTTAAAGTCATAAGATATATATATATTTTTAACATTTTGGTTGCTTTTTACATCTATGCCTCTCCCTGGCAAGGGTTAGATGTATGCCCTTCCCCTCCACAATACTCACTGCATCCGTCAGATGTGGGTCTAGGCCCAAAACCCCCGAATCCATGATGAACGCCAACATCATTTGAGCACCATGTGTTAATCTTTCAGTACCAATTTGATGGCAAGTACATATGGAGCCCATTCTTCCGATCTTATGTCACCTCACTTTGGATAATGGACTCAAGCTCAATCCAGGATAATATAAGTGGTGCTAGCTCACTGTTGTTTCTTAAAATTGAGTAATATTCCATTGTAAACATATACCAAATTTTAATAATCCACTTATGAATTGATGGGCACTTGGGTTCTTTCCAGATCCTTGCAATAGTAAGATATTTTTAGACCTAGAGTATTAGTCTAATTTGCATCCATTAATAGCATTTCTCCAGTTTTCTTGATTTGTTATTGGTACTTAGTTACAGGAAGAGTTTAATTGTATAGAACATAATTAGCACACCAGGGAAATATATCCTCCTAGGGAAACTTAATCAATAAATATTACAAATTTTAAATGATCTTTCTAGTTACAAAAAGTAGGCTATTTAATTTAATATTCAAAACAATGTATAGAGTACAAAAACATTTAGGAATATAGATAACACAGTTCCAACAGCAACTTAGGTAACTAGTGTCATTATATATTATAGAATACTAGCTATTGTATATTTCAATAATTAGAAATTCAACATGTTTTTAAATTTATTTTTAATTATTATGTATTCATAATAGTGTACATATTTATAGAACACATGTGATGTTTTGATATAGTGCATAGTGATGAAATCTGGGTAATTGTGGTACCCATCACCTTAAGCGCTTATCATATCTTTATGTTAGAAACATTCCAATTCCACTTTTTCAGTTACTTTTAATATATAATAAATTGTTGATAACTATAGTCACTTTATTATGCTACTACATACTAGATCTATTCATTTTATCTAACTGTATTTTTGTACCCATTAATCATATCCTCTTTATCCCTCCCCCATTACCCCTTCATGCCTCTGGTAACTATCATTCTACTTTATCTCCTTGAGTTCAATTTTTTTTTTTTTTAACTCCCAGAGATAAGTGAGAATATGCAGCATTTTTTTTTTGTTATGCCTGGCATATTTCACTTAAAATAACGTCCTGTAGTGTAGATGTATTCATGCTGTTGCAAATTATGAGATTTCATTCTTTTTATGGCTGAATAATATTCCATTGTACATATCATATTTCCTTTATCCATTCATCCTTTCATAGACATTTAGGTTGATTTCAAATCTTGGCTATTGTGAATAGTGCTACAACAAACATGGGAATGCGGACGCCCCTTTGATATATTTATTTCATTTATTTTGGATATATACCCAGTAGTGGGGTTGCTGGATCATATGATAATCATATTTTTAGTTTTTAAAGGATTCTCCATACTATTTTCCATAGTGGTTGTACTAATTTACATTTCTACCAGAAATATATTCCTTTGTTCTCTATTTTAATAAAATGTTACATTGCTTGCATAGTTAGTAAACTGTAAAATTAGTAAATTCAGTAAATTGGTAAAATTCACAAAATAATACATGCAAGTAAAATAACTTTTGTTATGAGTCATGTCATAGGACAACTTGTGAAGCCTGGAATGTATGCCTTAATCCAGGTTGAGAATAAGTTCAAATGAACTGAAATTGTTATATAGAGTTAAACTTATTTTTTCCAAAAACTTCCCACACTCAAATATTTTAATAAAAGTACTGTCATCTTTTGTTCAAAAGAAAATAATATTAAATTATCATTGAGAATTTTTTCACTATTAAGAATAATCTGGTATTAATATTGCTTCATATATAAATATTACAAAAATATAAAAAATGTTTAAAGCAATAAACAAGTATTAGTTAATGTTAAAACAAATTTTGAAATATAAACAATACAAGAATATTACCTTAGACATGGATATATGAAAAAGAATATTTGTATGCTGTTTTACTATAACATATTTGGTCTATTTAATATATTTGTTTAATTTTATAACATATTTGGTTAACTTTTGATAATAAAAAGGCAAATATATTACATATATATTATACACAGTCATATATACAGTATAATATATACATTCACATGTGTAGGTGTTTATATGTACATACTATGTGTGTATAAATTAATACTGCTTCAAAATATCAATGTTGAAATATATCATATTAATATTTTATAATTTAAATATTGCTAATTTTAAAACTAACCCTGATTTTATAAAGTCTACCTATAAAAAAGTTTTCTCATGGTTGGCTGAACTATTATACATTTTCCTTAAGTTAATAGTTGTGATCTGTGTGCCATTTCTCCACAGAGTTGATGAGTGTCATATGCCCAGCAGAAATGATAGTAATGGCACTATTGATGACAATGAAGTCACTTGATATAAATGAATATATGGTCTATACCACCTAGCAAGCTAAAATGACATTCTGTCAATTTGTATATCTTAAATATGATCAACAATAGCTATTACAGCAATAATTAAGCAATAACTCTTCGCTGAAATGATAATACTATTAAATCCAGACGGCAAGGGGAATGTGACAGTGCAAGGGTATAAAGTAGAATGTTTTCAATTATATTAGGAGTTATATGTTAAAAGATCAACCAAGGTAACCTTGAGGGTCTCAATTTTTACCTAATGCCAAATAATTTTATAGAAGTATTAATGTAAAAATAGTTTATGTTCACATATATTATTTTATATTATTTCTAATAAATTCTAATCATATAGTTTGGAAAAAATTTCACCAATGTATGCTTTGGTCCAAATTTGGTTTTAAATCCAGAAAGAAAATAGTTGAGCTTCACATAAGTCATTATTTAGCATTTCATTAAACTCTATAGTATTTGTCCAACAATTAAATAACATCACACTCAACATATGTAATAGAAACAAAAGCGGGAAAAAATGTTACTTGAGCATATGCCATTAAAATGATCGGTAAAATAATTCTGGATTGCATTTGGCCGTATCACCCTCTAGGATAATGGTAACTAGGCTTAGATAATAATCATAATGTAATTTGTGTTAAGGCCTTAAGCTGCTATGGTTAAGTGGAAAGTACAGCAGTTTTCATCAAGTTCTCCATTCTAGGTACCTGAAAATCACCTGAATCACCTGAATCATCTGAATTCCCCTAATAGCTCCATGTTTCTGTTACCAAATTCTATTGGTTTTATATCCTTAACAATTATTCTAAATTATTTTCTTCCTTGCATATCTAAAGATAATACTGTAATTAAATAAGAAATGATTATTTGATATCTATACTACTAAAAAAGTTATAAATTCTCTATCAATCTACACTCTTGTTTTATTCAATTGTTCATCTATATGTCCTTTAGGGAATTTATTTATTTTCATATTCTTTTTTAAAATGTTTTTAATTGAATGATAATGATGACCAAGGCTATCAAAATATCTGGCATGCAGCAATGGCAATTCTAAGAGTAAAGTTCATAGAACTAAAGGTCTACATCAAAAATACAGAAATATCACAAATTAACAACCTAATGTCACACCTAAGGGAACTAGAAAAACAAGAGAAACCAAATCCAAAGCTAGTAAAAGATAAGAAACCACAAAGAACAGACAAAACTCAATGAAATTAAAAGAAAACAAAACAAAAAACCCTAAAAGATCAACAAAAGAAAAAATTGGTTCTTTGAAAAGATAAATGATATCACTAGATCATTAATTGGATTAACCAAGAAAAGAGAGAGGACTCAAATGCATTCAATCAGATATGAAAAAGGAGACATTACAACTGATACTACAGAAATATAAAAGACATTTGTGACTATGAACAACTTTATGCACACAAACTACAAAATCTAGAGGAAATGGATAAATTTTTGGAAACACACAAAGTCCCAAGCTTAATCAGGAAGCTTGGGACTTTGTGTGTTTCCAAAAAATTTATCCATTTAATAGTATTATCATTTCAGTGAAGAGTTATTGCTTAATTATTGCTGTAAGTCCCAAGCTTAAAACAGAAATTTGAAACAGACTAATAATGAGCAATGAGATTGAATCAGTAAGAAAAAAAATCCCAGCAATAAAAAGCCAAGTACCAGTTGGATTCACAGCTGAATTCAACCAAACCTATAAAGAAGAACTTTGTCCAAATAGCCAAAGCCATCTTAAACAAAAAAGAAAAAATAATCTAGAGACATCATATTACTTAACTTCAAATTATATTACAAAGCCATAGTAACCAAGACAGAATAGTACTAGAATAAAGGCAGAGACTTAGATCAATGGAACAGAATAGAGAACCTAGAAATATAATAAAATGAAACACCTCCGACAGATCTTTGACAAAGCAGACTGAAACATACACTGGGGAAAGGATGCCCTTATCCAATAAATGGTGCTAGGAAAATTAGATAGCCACAGGCAAAAGACTACAACTGGATCCCTATCTCTCACTATACACTAAAATTAACTCAAGATGGATTAAAAACTTAAGCATAAGACCTAGCACCATAGAAATTCTAGAAGAAAACTTAGGAAAAACTCTTCAGGACCATGGGTTAAGCAAAGAATTTATGACTAAAACTCCAAGAGCAAATACTACAAACACAAAAATAAGTAAAAAGGACTTGATAAACTAAAAGGTTTTGGCACACCAAGGCAAATAATTAAAAAGAGAAAATAGACAACCTACAGAATGAAAGAAAATATTTGCAAAGTATACATCAAAGAACTAATATACAGTATCTAAGAGGAACTCAAACAAATCAGCAAGAAAACAACAAATAATCCCATTAAAAAGTGGGCAAAAGCATGAACAGAATTTTTTCCAAAGTAGATATAGAAATGGCCAATAAACATATGATAAATTTCTAAACATTGCTAATCATGAGGGAAATGCACATTATTATAAAACCACAATGAGACACCAACTTAGCTCTGACAGAACGCCCATTATTAAAAAGCCAAAAAACAATAGATGTTGGCACAGATGTGGTGAAAAGTGAATGCTTATGCACTTTTGTTGGGAATATAACTTAGTACAACCTCTATGAAAAACAGTATGGGGATTCCTCAAAGAACTAAAAGTAGAATTACCATTCAATCCAGCAACGTTACTACTGCGTATCTACAAAAGCACTCATGTGTTTATTGAAACACAATTCACAATTGCAAAGATATGGAATCAAACTAAGTGTCCATCAGCTGATGAATGGTTAAAGACATATACTGTAGAATACTACTCAGCCATATAGAAGAATAAAATAATGTTTTTGCAGCAACTTGGATCAAACTAGAGGCTATTATCCAAAGTGAAGTATCTCAGGAATAGAAAAACAAATACTGAATGTACTTACTTATAAGTCGGCATGAAACAATGAGTATAAATGGTCCTACAGAGCCATGTGACGGACTATGGAGATTCAAAATAGGGTGGGTAGGAGGTGGAGGAGGGATAAAAAACAATCTATCAGGTGCAATGTACACACTATTTGGGTGATGGGTACACAAAAAGCCATGACTTCACCACTAAACAATTCATCCACGTATCAAAAACCACTTGTACCCTGTAAATCTGTTGAAATTAAAAAACATAAATAAAACACATTGCTGGGCCTCAAACTCAGACTTTTTGATTCAGCAGTTCTGGGGTAGGGCCTGAGAATTTGTATTTCTAAAAAGTTCCAAAGTGATTCTGATGCTGCTAGTGCAGGAAGCACATTTTGAAAACTACTATTGAACAATTTTGAGCCAGGTAATTACAAAAACCAATTTATAATTTAAAAGTGTCTAAAGGTTTATTAGGAGGTAATTAACCTAAGGCCTTAGGGGAGGAAAGACAATTTCAGGTAAAAAGAATAGACTTCCTGAAATCTTCAAGTAGCAGGGGATTGATTTTTTTTTTCTTTTTTTTTTTTTCCTCCCAAATATAAAAGACTGCTGAGGCCACAGCTTGAATAGTGAAAAAGAAGGTAGCAAAAGAAGACCTAAAAGAGGCGTATCAGGGTAGAGAAAGCTTCATCAGGGCCTTGTAGACCATGCTAATTATATTGATTCTCATTCTAAAGCTTTAAAAACCCATTGGACAGCTATAAATAAGGAAATAACATGACCAAAATTATTTTAAATGTTTGAGGGAAAAATTGAACTAACAGGGGAATAGTAAACTAAAGAATAAAATAAAATAATGGGAAACAAATCAATGTTTAACAAAGGTATAGTGATCCCAACTTCATGTGTACGCGTATGAGAGTATTAAAAACAATAATTTACATTTTTATAGTCCCTTGAATTTTGTAAAGTATATTTATACACATATTTAACTGACTTTATTATTATCACTTGAAGTAGATAGAAATTAATAATTCCCATGAGAAGATAAAGGGCAAGTTTGTGATGAAACCAAATGAATCTGTGGCACCTTATTAGCTAGATTTAGAAATAATCTTAGAGATAACCTGAGGCTTAAAGACAAAGTGAGTTAGGCCGTATCAGATATTTGTGGAGTATAAAGTAGCCCACGAGCAGAAGATAGACTACTCTAAAAATAGAAACCTCAAACCATTGGTATTTCCCAAAGAAGCATTTATATGAAGTCATGTGTCATATAAACTGGTTTGTACATCTTATAATTAGGAATTAATGAAAGATAGAATGATCAAATAAAATGGCTCCAGGAGTAAAATAGGAGTAGGAAAGTAAAAATTCACAAAATTCTTGTTGGTCCAAATCAGTAAAGTCAAAAAAACCTCATTGGAACAGAAGTATGCATCTTGCTTTGTTGATCCTTTTTACATTGTGCTCACCATAGCCCATATGTACCTGGCAGATGCCTAGTTCTAACATTGAAGCATAACTGAAACAATAGCCTCAATGTGCACATATCCAAGTTTATTTGTCACTGGTTCATTAATGTCTGGTATTCTTCAGGAGAGAAAACATGAAGCTATTTTTAGTAAAGTACATAAAGATAAGATGAAAGAACCATAGGTATACACTGAATTGATTTAAATGGTCATTTGTACACCATGGAGTACTACTCAGCCATAAAAATGATTAGATAATACCTTTGTAATCATCTGTATGTAACTGGAGACCATTCTCCTAAGTAAAGTATCATAAGAATGGAAAAGCAAACACCACATGTACTTGCTATTAAATTGGAACTAACTGATGAATACACACGTACACAAATGGAAGTAAAACTCAGTGGAAAGCAACCAGGGGGAGAAAGAAGATGGGAAGGGATTAAACAAACCAGATGGGTACTATGATCACTATTTGGGTGACAGGCACACTTATAGCCAGGACTGCAGAATTGCAAAAATGATCCATGTAACCGAAAACATTTATACCCTCTTGATATCTTGAAATTAAAAAATACATATATATATATATATTCATTGGTATACTTTATATTTACTCATCAATTATTTATTGAGCATATAGCTTGTCAATGACATGAAAAAAAACCTGGGAAGATGAAAAAAATATTTACCAAAATAGAAAATATTATATGTCCTTTTTTCAATTTTTTTCCAAATTTTTATTGTTGGAAAATATTAATAACATAAAATTTGCTATCTTAACCATTTTTATTTGTACAGTTCAGTGGCATTAAGTACATTCATATTGTTGTCAACCATCCACCATCTATGCACAGAACTCTTTTCACCTTATGAAACTGAAACTCTGTACTCATCACGCAGTAACTCCCTACTTTCCTTCCCCTAAGCTTGTGGCAACCACCATTCTACTCTCTGTCTTAATTATTTTGACTACTTTAAATACCTCATCTAAGTAGCATTATGTAGTCTGTATCCTCTTAGGACTGATTTATTTCACTTTCCAAAATGTCCTCAAGGTTCATCCATATTGTAGCATTTGTCAGTATTTCCTTTCTTTTCAAGACAAATATTTCACTGCACAAGAGTTCTAATTCTCCACATTCTTACCAACACATGTTATGTCTGCTTTTGGGTTTTGTTTTTGTATTTGATAGTAGGCACTAGAATGGCAGTGAGGTAGCATTTCATGTAGTATTTATTTACATATCCTAAATGATTAATGTTTTTGATCATGTGCTTATTTGCCATTTACATGCCTTCTTCTGAAAAATTTATACAAGTCCTTTTCGCTTTGTTAATTAGGTTGTTAGAATTTTTTTGTCTTTGAGTTTTATGAACTTTCTATATATTCTGGATATTAATCCCTTTTTAGATATATGATTTGCAAATAATTTCTGTGGCAATGGTTTCTGGGAGTTACCTTTTTACTCTTGATTGTGATAGTGATAGTTGATAGTGTCTTCTGATATCTGATTGTTTAAAGAATTTTATGAAGTCCCAATTTGTCAATTTTTTTTCTTTTGTTGGCTGTGTCTTTAGTGTCATGATCAAGAAATCATTGCCAAATCCAATGGCATGAAGCTTGTGTCCTGTTTTCTTCTAAGAATTTTATACCTTTAGATCTTACATTAATTTCATGTATCCCTTTTGAATTCACTTTTGTATAAGGTGTCAGGTAAATGTCTAACTCCATTCTTTTGCATATGGATATCAAGTTTTTTTCAGCACTATTAACTGAAAAGACATTTTCCTCAATTGAATAATCTTGGCATATTTTTTGAAAATCATTTGACTATAAATGAAAGGGTTTGTAACTGAACTCTCTATCCATTTCATTGTTCTATACGTCTGTCTTTATGCCAGTATTACACTATTTTTATTACAGTAGTTTTGCAGCAAGTTTTGAAATCAGAAAGTCTGAATCCTTCAGATTTGTTTTCCTTTTTCAACATTATTTTGGCAATTATAGATATACTATAGGACTATACATGAATTTCAGGATTGTGTTTTCTATTTCTAAAAACATGACATTGGGATTTTGGTAGAAATGGATTGAATCTGTAGATCACTTTGGTTAATATTGGCATCCTAACAATATTAAACCTTCCAATCCATGAACATGAGATGTCTTTCCATTTACTTACATTTCCCTTAATCTCTTTTGGATATATTTTGTAGTTTTCATTATATTAGTCTCTCCCCTTTTTGGTTAAGTTAAATAAGTATTTTTTTTTTTACTATTATAAAGGGAATTGTTTTCTAAATTTCTTTTTTGGAATGCCAATTTTTAGATTATAAAATGCAATTGATTTTTATTTGTTGAATTTATATCCTACTACTTTGCTGAGTTTGCTTATTAGTTCTAAGAGTTTGTGTGTGTCTTTGTGTATAAAACTTTCACATATAAGATTACATCATCTGTGAACAGAGATTATTTTGTCTTCCTTTCAAATTCATATGACTTTTATTTTTTTATTATATTTTTTTAATTTCTTGGTTTTCTGTATAATCTCCCTGGCTAGAATTTTCAAGACTATGTTGAATAGAAATGTGAAAGCAGACATCCTTGCCTTGTTGCTGATCATAGAGGAAAAACTTTCATTTTTTTACTATTGAGTATAATGTTTGCTGTGGGTTTTTCTACACATGGATTTTACTACGGTGTGGCTTTTCCTTCTATTTCTAGTTAGTTGAATGTTTTTTATCATGAAAGCATGTTGTTTGAATTTTGTTAAATAATTTTTCTTCATCAATTGAAGATTTTATTCCTTCATCCTGTTAATGTGATGTATTACAATGATCAGTTTTTATATGAAAAACCATCCTTGGATTCCAAGAATAAATTCCACTTGATCATGTGTATAATACTTTTAATATGCTGCTGAATTTTATTTGTTAATATTTTCTTGGGGATTTTTACATTCATGTTTACAAAAGATGGTGGTCTGTAGTTTTCTTTTCCTGTGGTGTTTTTGTCTGGCTTTGATATCAAGGTAATTCTGGACTCATAGAATGAGTTAGAGAGTTTTCCCTCCTCTTCAGTTTTTCAGAAAAGTTTGAGAAGGATTGGCGTTAGTTTTTGTTTAAATATTTGATAGAATTACCAATGAAGCTGTCAGATCTAGAGTTTTTCTTTGTCAGGAGATTTTGGATAACTGATTCAATCATCTTACCAGTTATAGATCTATTTAGATTTTCTATCTCTGTGTGATTTAGTCTTGGTAGGTTTGTGTTTCTAGTATTTTGTCCACTTGATCTAGGTTATCTAATTCATTGCTGTACAGTAGCTCACAGTACAATATAATAGCTCACTCTCATGTGCTGAATTCATGTACAGACACTCTAGTCTATAAACCCAGCTTAGTTCCTAGTCAACCACCCCCAAAATAAGTGCCAACTAGGTTAGTAGGCCATTTGCTATCACTGGACACTCATAGAAGACCCCAACTGAGAATGACTCAACTCAGGCAAAACACTGAGCCATAAAAGATAATATATTTTGTTTTAAGCCACTAAATTTGGGTCATTTGCTAGACAGAATTAAGTGTATTGAGCAACAACAAATACCTCAAGTTTATAATTTGTAAGTTTTTAATTAAATGGGTCAATAAAATAGTCTCAGTAGATCTCTGGAACTTTCAATAGTCTTTGGAATGCTGAGTGTGACATTCTGTATTCTATTCTAAAGGATATTAGTTATGAGAATACAAGATAACTAGTTCAAAACTGAATGTTTAGTACCCTAAAAGCTTGGCCCAATAAGAACCTTCTATGTACTTTCAGATGGAAAAAAAAGTAAATAAAATTTCTTTTATCTTTTAAAAAATTCTCTAACACAACACTGACAGACACATAAACACTCCAAATCCTCTTGTAAAAGTATGTTTTAAAAATAAGAAGTCATAATTCAAAGTAGAAAAACGATCATGTGTATATATTGTTCTACTTCCTTTCAGTTCTTTTGTATATCTGTAAATATTAAATATTTTTAAATGAGCAAAAAATAAGACATCTGCCTCAATTCCCCTAAGTCTAAAATTTTAGTTTTAGGTATTCTTATAGTCAAGGTTTTCTACAAAAGCCTACCTCTTTTGAATGTTTAGCCAAAATGTGTGGGTCTGCCTGACTTGCTGTGTGTTACCCTTTCCGGTGACTAGAAATTCTCCTGTCTTAATCACCAGATCTTCCTGAATTACATTGTCATAAAACAATTTTTAAATATATAAAACATTGTTAAAAAGTATTCATTCAGTTCCGTGTTCTTAACAGTACAACACTAATTCATTAAATAAAACGTACTGTCACTATTACCCCAGTATTTACAATAAGTTAGAAAAATGGCTTTAAAAGTTGTTCTGGTGATTTTTTTTCCTCCTCTCCATTGCAATTGAACATTAAATTTGTTTTACATTTAGATTATTAAGTTCAAAAATTGCTTGAATATTATTTATAATAGATGCTGTATTAAAATTTTAATGATCTATAGAACTCTAAAAACTCAATGATCACATCTGAACTTGTGTAATAAATTCACTCCTTTATTAAAGTATTTCACAAGGTAAGATATCTTTTTATCAATAATGAACGAGTGTGATCATTAACTATACAAGTTAATTTGTCATAATGATGTAGTACTTCAAAGTAACAGTGGGATTTTCATTTTTTTCCTAGTTAAAATGGCTAAAAACTGTCAAAAAATTATAAGCCCTTTAATTGTATAAGCCATATATTTGGGCAAATTTAAGACAACTATCTAAAAGATATGCAGGTGTTTCATTTAAAAAAATATCCTTTTTAATGATATACTTCAGTTACCAGCATACTAATAAACAATGCAATCTAGGCAATGAATACTGTATGGTTACTACAAGTTATTGGAGAAATAAAGCCAAGTGTTATAAGACACAAGAGAAGCAAAGTTTTGAGAAATCCAAGAAGGGTGAGTATATCATAATAAATGTTCTAAAATGAATCACTTTAGATGTAGAAGATAGATGTTTTCCTTTTTAAAAAGCCATTAGAAGGTGCTTCTTTTGGGTTAGTGTTCCATTATTTGTTATAACCATCTGGAATTTGAACACATTTCATATCCTATTATTTCCAGAGGAATAATTATTTGATAGTATTTGTGCCCCTGAGGTGTTTTAATGCTTAATTACATCTGAAAAGCACTCCAATAAACTATTGAAATTAGCCCACTCGAGGCAGCTAATCATATTTTATTTGTCATTTACAAAAAGTTATCGCGAGTAACAGAGTGAAGCCAGAATGAATCTTAGAAACTTATGTTTAAAATTTGGAATTTATAGTGAAAATTCAAAGTAATATCATACTTATATTTAACTTAAGTTTATTCACACATTGTAATAAATTCAGTAGCAAATAAATGCATACTCATAATATACATGAAGGTATGTTATGGATTTTTATAGCATGTTAACTTTTGAGTACTTTCTCTCTTTCCAAATGATTCACAAACAAAAATATAATATTTAAATCATTGAAATGTTTAAATTTCAAATTCTCTACAATTATAAATAGGCAAGTTATAAAATTTAAAAGATGATTTTAGAAACTTTAATATAGCATGTCTAAAATTTTAAAACTTATTTTAAATTCAATAGCAGTCATTCAATTTCCACATAGAATTGTGCATAATATACTATAAGATAAAACAACAAAAATGAATAATTTTTGTAGAGCTCAAAATGTTCTAGCACGTACACATACACATTCAAATCTCTACATAACTGAGTGAAAAAGAAAATCAAAGAGTAAAATAAAAACAGGCTTAAATAAAAACAGTACTAATAATTAATCAAAACTATTGCCAAAGCTTTGTGGGAGGCGAGTTCAGAGTATAAAATTTTATTGATAGGCAATAACTGTTGGAAATGTACTAATTAAATATTTAATTAAAAAAATAGAATAGTATTGCCACATAAAATACTGGATTTCTAGTTCAATTTTAATTTTAGATAATGTTTATTTTAGAATAAATACATCTTAAATATTGACTGTTAATTATTCACCTGCAGTTTAAATTGTATTAGAGACTCTACATTTTTGTTTGATAGATCTGGCAACTTTAACACATTAACTGTCATGTGAGTTGTATTTAATTTATGCTACTTTTGAGCCCAGGGCCTTGTGAAGCATATGTAACTCACACATCTCTTTACCTTTGCAGTCATATGGTGCACAGGCAACTCACTCTGTCATACCGTAGTATGTAATGGGTAGCCCCTGGGCAAAACCCTGCAGTTGGTTTGTGAAAATTTTACTTGTTGATGTTCTTATTGTTACAGTTATTGTTGATAATTCAGTTTTATATAACTCATGTAGAAAATAATAAAAAATAACAAATTTTTCATTAAATTAGAAAGGATTGTTTTGTTTTCAAAATGTTTATTCTATTTTCATTATAAGACATATGGTCCCAAGGAAAAAAAACTTTTTTTCTACCGTGGCAATCAATGTGTTAAAATATATATAAGTAGAAATTAAGAGATAAAAGAAGAAATGGTTATAAAAATTTAAATAGAAATAAATAATCTAGATAATAGAAAAATTATATAACTAAAATTTTAATCTATGAAAAAATAGCCTGATAAAAAAGCTTGAAAACTCATCAATTTCTTTTTAATTAAAGACAAATGCAAAATTGCATAAGATAGGAGAAATAACTCAAGGAGAAATAACTCAGAAATATTACTATGTAATATTTTTAAAATATGATAGTGATATTCTCAATAAGAAACTATTTGAAAGGACCCCCAAAATAGTTTAAATTAACTATGGCAAAGTCAACGTCAAGGTTAAATTGCCCTTTTAGAAACATACTTAATGATGGAGAAAAAAATATATATTACTGAGATTAAAAATAATTACAAAATACTATAAAAAGGAATCTTAATTATGCCAGTAAGTATGTACTTCAATAAGTGCAAAGTAAAATGATATGAATAATATTCCATAAATCCTCCCTTCACTTCTCTTCATCTATTTCAATCAACTAATTAGTCAATACTCTTAATTTTACTGTAAAATATAAAAAAAAAATCATTCTAAGTAGTCTAAAATAGTAAGCTACAATCTAGTTAGCCAAGGATGTTATGTGTTAGGATTGGCAGTACACAAATATTATTGTAAAAAAATAATGTTTCTATGATGAATAAGTTGAATATTTTAGAAGACTCCAACTGGGTTGTTAAAAAGAAAACTTGTATTAGGGAAAAAATAATGATAGAAAATGTAGTCTGCCTTCAGATTGCTTTAAAATTGCTTTGAAGTTCTTACCCTACTTTTAAGAAATCATAACGTCAACTCTTGCATGATGCATTATAGATATGGCTTTAAAGAAAACCTACAAGAAACTCCCCAACCAATGTATCTACATGACAATGATATGACAATCACACACACACACACACACACAAACACACACACGGATATATATATATATATATATATATATATATATATATATAATATATATATATCTCCAGACCACATAGTAGGTGACAGCTTGATTCTACCATGAAATGATGATGGTAGTTATCTGCGTGATGAGTTTTGAGATAATTTTTATTTATTTTTTAAATATTTTCTATGTTTTTAATAATTTTAACTAAAAACTTGTCTTACTTTTCCTGTTCTCTACCCAACTGCAGAAATTGTAGAATATGTAATCCCAAAGTATATATGCTCAAATTTTAATAATAATGATAGAAAAACAGATTTTATAGAAATTAAAGTTTATAAAATATAAGAATCTTCAATAAAAATAAAAATCAGAAGGTAAAGTGAATATGTCTAGAAACAATTTAAAAAATCAAAACATAACACAAAATTTTAAAAGCTGCCAAATGTTACACATATGTGCATGTCCTACTGAAAGATCATCAGAGCATAAATGAATAAACAAACACTGGACTTAAATGAGACTCTAGAGCAAATGGACCTAACAGATATTTACAGAATATTCTACATACAAAGTGTTGAATGTATATTTTTCTCATCAGCACATGGAACATTTTACGAAATTGATCCTATTTTAGGCCACAAAACTTAGCAAATTAAAAAAAATTGAAATCACGTTATGTGTCTTTTTAGATCAAAGTGGAATAAACCTAGAAAATAATTGCAAGGAAAACACTCAAATCCACACAAAGTCTTGGAAATTAAACAACCTGCAGTGGAACAATCATTGGGTCAATGATGAAACTAAAATGGAAAGCAAAAGATTCCTCACAATGAAAGAAAAAGAGAACATAATAATTCACAATCTATCAGATATAGAAAAAGTAGTGAAGGGGAAAATTCATAGCTTTACATATTTATATAAAAAAGACAGAAATATCACAAATTATCAACCTGATGTCAAATCTCAAGGAACTAGATAAAGAAGAACAAAACAAACCCAAAGCCAGCAGAAGAAAAGAGAGAAAGCTTAGAGCAAAACTAAACGAATGGGAACAAAACAAAACAAAATGCAACAGATCAATGAAACACAAAGTTAATTCTTTGAAAAGATGAGCAAAATTGATAGACTGCTAGCCAGTTTCAGCAGAAATAGAAGAGGACTCAAATAAGCTCAATCAGAAATGAAAAAACGAGACATTACAATTGATACTGCAGAAATAAAAATATCCATAAATACTACAAACACCTGTTTGCACGCAAAGTAGAAAACCTACAAACCTATGATGAACATGCACTGGATTTTATTGAATGATTTTTTGGCTTCTATTGAAATGATTATATGGTCTTTGTTTTTGTTTCTGTTTATCTGATGAATCACATTTATTGATTTACACATGTTGAACCATCCTTTCATCCATGAGATGAAACTCACTTGATCATGGTGAATTATATTTTTGATGTGTTGTTAAATTGAACTTGCTAGTATTTTCCTGAGGATTTTTCATTTATGTTCATAAGGGATAGTCAGTAGCATCTTAATTGCCAGGGACTTCAACTTCCCTCTGAAAGATAATGGGAACAGAAAATGAATTTAACCAGGAATGGATAAATTCCTGGAAACACACAACTTCTGAAGCCTGAATCAGGAAGCTTGTTCAGAAATCCTGAACAGGTCAATAATGCACAGTAAGATTGAAGCAGTAATAAAATATATCCCAACAAAAAATAAGCCTGAGACCAGATAGATTCACAGTCAAATTCTATGAGACCTACAAAGAAGGTCTATCCTAACTATCCTACAGAAATTATTCCATAAAATCAAGAAGGTGGGAATCTTCCCTAACTCATTCCACGAAGCCAGTATCACCTTGACACCAAAACCAGGACATAACAACAAAAGAAAACTACATACCAGTACCTGTTACAAACATACTTTTTTAAATATCTTAAAGTTCAATAAAGAAAATGTGTTCAAACAAATGAATTCATTGAATATTAAAGTCATTAGCTATTAGGCTGTATGGTAGAGCAAGGTCTAATACCTTTGGGGAAACGGTGATCCATAAACTATTTTTCTATCCTAGGAGAAACATTCCATTGACCAGTTAATTGTGGACATTACATGGGTGCTTTGGAAAAATGGGTTGAGGCAGTATTGAAATACAGGTTCTCAGCTAAAAAAACAAAAGGAATATTGAGTCAAAATATCTGCTATGTATTAAACTATGAAGTCTTCTTCACTATGACAACTTTGTAAAAATTCCCTAACACTATAATTTGTATTGCAAACAAAATCTGGTTGAAAATAATAATTTTGTCATGATACGATGGCATCCTGAGATTAAGTGTGAATTTCTGAGAAATCTCTGAACACCACTTGAGAGCGAGTTCAGAAAATTGTCTTTAGAAAAAAAGAAAGGTACAAATCCCCTTTTCTTTGGTATGTATATTAATGTTAAACTCACAGCATTTCATTTTGCATGCTAGGAACTAGCATCATTTCTCAAAAGATAGCTCTCTTTTCATCTTTATTTTTACTTTGGAACAAATTAAGATTTTGAAAAAAGTCAAAGAAATTAAAGCTACCCCTTTCTTTTCATAAAATGAAACTAGATAGGATAGGGGAAACTAGGAGTTCACAGAAACTGTGTAAATAGGATAAAATTGTTAGCAGTTTTAAACATGGAATATAATCTTCAGAGCATCTATAGTTGCCAAAGAGTAAAATAAAAATTATTATATACTATGGATAAAAATGATAGAATCTTTCTATTTATTTTTGAAAATTACATATTTTAAAAACTAAATAAAATTCTATATGATGTTGAATTAGCTAATTAAAGATAAAATCATGAGAATAACAGAATTTTTTATAGAAAAAAGTTTCATAGTGTTCACTCTAGCTGAAAAATTAATGAATTGCTTTTGGATCAATATGTGTGGCAGTTTTGGCTATGATAATTAATTTTTAATGACATATAATTGATGATTTCATACAAATATGCATATGCTACATAACTAAAGTTAAAACCTAGAATTTTTGGCTGGGCTCGGTGGCTCACGCCTGTAATGCTAGCATTCTGAGAGGCCGAGGCGAGAGGATGGCTCAAGATCAGGAGTTCGAAGCTAGCTTGAGCAAGAACAAGAGCTCCGTCTATACTAAAAATAGAAAGAAATTAATTGGCCAACTAAAAATATATGGAAAAAATTAGCTGTGCGTGGCAGCACATCCCTGTAGACCCAGCTACTCGAGAAGTTGAAGCAGAAGGATTGCTTGAGCCCAGGAGTTTGAGGTTGCTGTGAAGTAGGCTGACACCAAGATACTCTAGCCCAGGCAAAAAATGAGATTCTGTCTCAAAAAACCAAAAACAAACAAATGAAAAAACCCTAAACTTTTTGTTGTTTTGCCTTGATTTTTAAAATAAATATATTGTGCATAAATATCCTATGTTCAGCATTGATCAATCACTTGAAAAGTTTCATACTACTAGCCCTAAGTTCTCTCATTGCGTAATTGTAAGGACTCATTAATGATCGTCTCTATCAAAGGAAGCATATTCTCTCTAGTTTCCACAAGGCCTAGCCCATCTCGAACTGCGTAACCTCCTTAAGCAACTAAGTTTCTCATTGTTGCCTTGAATAATGCATGCAGGCATTATCTTAGCACATAAATGATTTTGGCTTTATGATAACAATGGATATATGTGTATTACAATTTATATGTCTACAATATGATAATGTAAATGTGTTTAGCAAATGTAGACTTTTTATATAAAATAAAGAAGAATTTTACCTCACTTAGATAATTATTTTACCTATGTCTTAGAAGCTTACAAATAGATTAAAGTTGAAGATAATGCAACTCAATAAGCCTTTATTGTACCTAGTAGTACAAAGTCTGATGCTGAGTTCTTATATGGTTCCTGATCACTAATAGTATACTCCCTGTATCAGAGATATGTTTTATAAGATTATGAAAAAAGCAGAATTTGAAAAAAATGCAAAATATAATATAATTGCCAAATAGTGGTATGCTTGAAAATAATTTTCTTCAGAGAAATTAGAATAAGACTTTGTTTAAAAGGTAATATAATCTTTGTTTTGAAAGATAAATAGGATTTTACCATTGGAGATATGAAAAGATAAGACAAAAGGCCATTCTGAACAAACAAAAAGAAAGCATGCAGCTTCTAGTACTTTACAGAATAGTGAACACAGAAGCTCCTCAACTAACAACGGGGTTCTATTTTGACAATTCATCAGAAAGTAATATATTGCAAATAAAGAATTCATTTAGTACACTTAATTAAGTAAACATAACTTAACCTAACCTACCTAAACATGCTCAGAACACTTACATTACACTACAGCTAACACAAATCCTATTATATAATAAAGTGTTAAATATCTCTGTAATTTATTGAATACTGACATTTGATTTTTACTGAATGCATATCACTTTCACACCAATGTAAAGTCAAAAAATATAATCAAACCATTGTAGAGGGATGATCTGTATTATTGCTTGGTGTCTTTTAAGTAGAACCAGGATATGTATCAGAAGATCAAAAAGTAGATAAAAACATAACTCAGAGAACATGACATCTAACTTAATATATTGTATCAGTCAGAATAGGTTAAATTGTGTTTAAGCAACACAATTCCAAAATCTTAGTAACTTTAACAATAAAGGTTTATTTTTTTGCTTATATATGCATCCTGAATTAGCATAGTCATTGTTTCACGTCTGTCATTCTGGCAACATGCAGATAACTCAGGAAAGAGGAAGATATAAATGTAACCCAAGTTAGAATGTACCAATTTTCCCAATTAAGAGAAGAATGGAGGTAAAATTTATTTTAAAAAAAGAAAGTTTTAAACTAAAAATTAGAACTCAACATATGAATTTCATGTTGAAAATTTTAAGAGATATTCATTAGTATAGTTTTTACAATCATTATATTTGATACAGTGTTGGTCAGTTTTGTTTCTCACTAATCGGATGAGCAAAAGTTAAGTGACTTGTAACCCTGAGTCTTCTCACCCAACTTTGGTCATGATGAGGATAAAGTGCAATAACATATAATTTAGTACAATGCTGATTTACTGTAAGTGCTCAATTTTTTTTAAAAAAATTTAATTATTATGGGTACATAATAGTTTATTATTACTATTATGATGAAAAGTGGCAAAGTCCAATCTGCTAAAATTAACATAATATTCTTGTCACAAAACTAAGGATAAAAAGGATCTATTTTAATTATTTTTTGTGACCTTTAGGACATAAAATTTCTTTAAAGCAATGCACTATATGCAGGATAAAAAATTAGGATTAGATTAGAAAATATCTACTTTAAAAACCTTTGATTCTTGTTTGTTTAATATTTCTTACTACTTAATTGTTAAGGCAGTTCATAAATTTGCCTTCATACAAATGTATTGTTAGTGTTACATAACAGCTTTTGGTAATTGAGGAAAATAATTGACTGGAAAGTTAAAACAACATGTAGATTTGACTATAATTTAGATTTGTGTAGTATATAAAAATGCATTCATGTAATTATTTGCTATCTTTATAAATATTTTAACTCATTATTATGCATATTTCAGAAATAATATTTTTCCAGGTACAGGTAATGACATGACTATTCTTGAGATCTTTCTTTTATAATTTATACCTACTGTACTAGAGAAAAGTGAGGAATAAAAAATAACCTCATTATCTTTAAAAAATTGCAATAACTGGGCTTTTCTACAGTCTTTTCCATTAGATTTTTCAGCAAATATCTATTCCTCCTTGCTGAATATTTACAGGAATTGCATGAAAAACTGGCTGTTTTAGGTTGATTCTTACACTCATAGAGATTATAAAAAAAAGAATATTTTTAAAGGACTGACATCATTGCATAAAGAAATTAGTTCAATAACAGGAAATTGAAAATAAATTTTACAATAAAACAACAAAGAATTGAGCTGATTATTTATCATAAAAGAAAAAGTTAAACATAGTTATTCAAAAATTATAACAAAGCATGATTTAGTATAAATTTTGGTCCTTATTCTAGTTATTAATGTTATAACAAAAAACTTAAAAATATAGGATCTAAATATAAGATCATCTGCTTCCAGTATTATATATTATATATGAATAAGATGGAAGTTAACCAAAGTGCTAGTAGCATGATTATATTAACCATGGAAGGTACTTTTCATATTTACCTTGTTTCCTTAAGTAATCTTTACTTTTCCACTTTCTAAATCAATATCTAAAAATATATTATAAGTTAGAATAGTTAATCTTAATGATCTTTAGCAATTGAAACTTCTTCCTATATTTTGAGGAGGGTCATAAGCATTAACTTAAATGTTACAGTATTAATTTTTTTAAAAAAGATCTTTAGCCTAACCTTTTCTATTTTATCTATTTAATATTATACCCAAGTCAAATGGTAGAATGCATAAAGGATGATTACTGATTAAAGAAACTACATCAATGCTTATAGTTATTTCTAGTAATGAAAAAAACTCTAAGAAATTATCTAACATTTAATGGTTTCTATTTACATAAAAACTTAAAGTGAGCAGGAGAAAGTTTTGGGGGTCAGGGAAGCATCTAAAGCTGAAAGAACTAAATCACCATTGCTTTCCTTTGGCATTCTCTCCTTCCCACACAAACTCAAATGCACATCTTTGGTTTGGTGGCCATTGTTTTTCCAAGAGAAAAATCCTTAGTGTATCTGCTTCTTAAAGCTGAGCATTATTTATTCTGTCCCAAAGTGACCTGAATGGAAAATCTCTGGCCCAAACAAAGTGTATTTATGTTATCTTCTCTCCTTAGATCATATCTAAAACCTGATGTAGTTTAACCACAGCTGGAAGTGTTGTGTGGCTACTGGTGATTCCTTGGTAGAAACACACATTCCATTCTAAGGAGAGCAGGAGAGATTTTGAGCGGTGATAAGATGAAAATTTTGAAAAGAGTTCCTGAAAAATCTTAATTCCAAACTTTGGCTGCTCCTTGTCTATAATTAGGGAAGAATTTAAACCATGCATAATATATTTTTGAATTTTTGAATTTAGATTTTTTCCAACATGTTGAGATTGTGTAGATTTCATGAAGGGATTATTTGCCTTTCTGAGGATATCTCTTTAAATAACAAGAAAATTAAATAGGCAGAGATAACGGTAGTATTCTTAAGAGAGAAATAGCTTGGAATTTCTCAATAAAATTGGTAAAATTATAATCAGATACCAAAAATGAAGTTATGGAAACGACATGTTGAATTGCCTGTATGTGTGTATGCCTCTGTGTGTGAGTGTGTGTGTGTGTGTGTGTGTGTGTAAAATCTACTGTATTCTAAAAGCTTTAATGAAATTGTCCCCCCAAATTTAACCTTGTATTTCCCATCTATATGCTTGCAAAAGTAAAATTTTCATAGTGGCACTTCCTTTTGAAAACTGAGCATCCCTCATCATCTGATTCTGTGGGCAATGTTTTGAGTGTCAGATTCAGAGCAGGGCTTGCTAAATCAGTACTAATTTTTAGTTATTATAGAAAGCATACTTTTTATTTTCTGTTAATGCTACTGGCAAGTTTCTGCTTAAAAATCATGGACAGCATTCCTCTTAGAAGTGGCTACTTAAGTTAATGAAACATGAATTTATGTAGCTTCATTGACTTAAGTCTTTAATTAAATTCTTATAACATTAAAATTGGTTCAGTCATGAAGCAGTAGTGCAAACTCTTCTGGTAAATTCTTCATGTCTGATTCAAAGATCTATCCAATTTTTACTTTAGAGTTTTACTCATATTTTCTGCATTTAATAAATGTCAAAGAAAGGCAAAGAGATTACTGAATTAAAACTAAAAATGTCCTTTAAATTGTAGTGATTATTCAAATGGAGCAGCTCTAAAATATGACAACACTTTTCTTTAAAAGTAGTTGATTTTATATATAAAATTTAAATCTCTGAAATAGAGGTTACAAAATGATAGCTCAAGAGCTAGATCTGGTTGACAGACACTGTCTTTGACTGTATTCACACTGTAGGGTATTTTAAAACAAAATGGACTTAGCTACTTCCATACGAATTGGGCTCTTCTCTATAAAGATTCAGGCTTACAACTTGTGTTGACACTTACCAAAAAAACTTGGCCTTCTCAGCACACCACACTCTTCTGAATTTGAGTGACTCTTGAACTTTTGAGTAAGAAACCAACAAGCCAATTTGTTACATTCCCCATCACACCCTGTTGTCATGGCAGCACTTAGGTCAAGGGGAAGAGGCTGTCCATATCACCCTTCTGCTTTATTCATCTCATAGTGGATCTAAGAGGAAGGCAAACTATTAATTGTACCCTTATCTATTTTACAACTAGGAAGAATAAAAATTGACCTGGAGGGCTACATATTTCAAAAGGCTAAAGAGTGCATTTTGCCCCCAGTAAGTGAAGAATGTATTTCAACTTGGCATATTTCAAGCATTCCTATTACCTGCATACCACCTATGGGCATTTGACTTTGCAAATTCTACTTTAAGCAGTAACTCATGATAACAGTGAGAAGTGCACCATAAATATTCTCAAAAGTTCATCATTATATATCTTGCTCCTGAGGCAAGTAGACATGATAAAAGATTTTATTAGGTGAGATAGAAACCCTTCTTCCTACTGTTCAGTGCATGCTGTTTTTATTTTTCCCCAAAATTGAATACAAGCCCCTTGGCATGTGAATCCCACGAAGTATGATACCTGATAAAAAAAATTCTCCAAAATATTCAAAATTGTCAGTTGAAGAAAAGTTTTGCTCTGTTGCTGTTGTGAATATGGTAATATATATAACTGCTTAGCATTGATAATTAAGAATAAATTTAAGATGCCTGTGGGTTCTCAGCCAGTTCTAACAAGATTCATTATTTTCCACATGCTCCTGCCCCCAAAATACACTTGGAATGATAGGGTAACTATAAAGTATATGAAGATAAACAGACTTCAATAAAATAATCAAATGCTGTAGTACAACCTAACCTCATAAATATTTATAGAAATTTTTTTATAAAAAGTGTATAAATACATCATCATTAGATAACATCAAAGTGTTTATGCTCTTGTTTCATGCTTACCTCAGAACCTTCTGAAATTTTTGGTCTTTCAAATAGTTTAGAACCAGAAAAACATGTTCAGTATATTGGGATAATTTATCACTGTTAATGTAATTAAATGACACGATTTTAGTGATAATTATAATTCTAGTTAATATGGGAGTATAGATATCCTTTGGGATACTTGATAAAATTATTTTCCTAAAACTGTGAACCTGAAGAAGAGAATCTCAACCATGGTAAAATCACAAAATCATAGACACCTGCTAAAACGAAACTGTCTTTCATTTCTTAATTTGTCCATTTAGTAAACATTTCTTTTTTGTATGCTTTTCCAGACATTCTAGGCACCACATTACAGGGGCAAGTAAAGAAATCCTAAATGCCTGCCCCAAAGGCATATGCATTGCATTGGGAGAAGGCCTGCAGAACACAATCTGATCAATTAATCAACAAGGTAAAATCTAGTCCAAGGGTTCTCAAGGTGGGGTTCACAATGTAATCACGTGGAGAGATTTGAAATTTACCAAAGTCTGCAGCCCACCCCTAGAGATTCTATGGCGAGATCTGAATGTTCGAAAATTTTAAAAGCCCTAAAATGTGCAGGCAGGATCAAGAACCACTGCCTGGAGAAGTATGTTAACCAGAGAATTAAAATTAGAACGTGTCAGAGAAGGACTGTATGATGTAGTTAGATTAGAATGTGTATTTAAACATACAAAGACCACAATACTCTAGAGCATTCCAGACAGAGGTAATGGGTTCTAAGGCAAGAAAAAGCTCAGAATCTTTGAGAAATGAAAGGAGGGCCAGTATACCTAGAGTAAAGAAGTGATGTGCTAATGCCACCACACGAGATTCAACAAGTAGGTAAGGGAGTGTAATGCTTTTAAGCCAGGAATTTGCTATTTTTCTGAATTTATTAGGAAGCCTTTACAAATTTATATGCAAGTGATATTAATTGATTTATTATATTTTAATCACTAATTTAATTTTATGAGGCATTCTAAGAGTACTTTAGGTTAAGTTTTGTTGTAATTAAAAATCACTGCTCTATCTTTGGTTCACAGTTCAGTTGAAGCAAGAGTCATTTTATGAAGCATGATTAAATGAAAAAATAAGGTGGAATAAATTTTACTAGAATTAAAAATAATCTGTTTCTCTCATAATATTTATCATATTAATCAATATGTATTTATACATACATAACAAGTGCGATGAGCACCACCTAGAGAATGGACGCGCTAGAAGCTCTGACTCGGCGGGGGGTGGGGGGTGATGAAAGGGCAATATATGTAACCTTAACAATATTTGTACCTCAATAATATGATGAAATTAAAAAAACCTACATGTCAAAGATAAACATATGAACTATAATTAATTGAAGGAAGGGATTGAAAATGAACAGTAGAAATTTAGTGAGAAATGAATAAGACAAGAGTGGAGATTAAAATGCTATAGAAAGATTTAAAAGATATTGAGTCACAAAAATATTGAGATTATATTTTAGTTCTTTTAATTATCTGTCTATATCAGTTCATATACTTTATATATTTATCTCATGTTAATATTTGTAGATTCCTTGATCCACTTTACTTCCTGGGACTCTTCCTAATATTCTTAAAGAGAGAGAGAGAAAGAGAGAGAGAGTGTGTGTATGTGTGTGTGTGTGTGTGTATCTCAAACTCCAAAATGCAACTCTACTGCACAACCTAGACTTAGTGTTCAACAAAAAGCAAACTTTCCTCTAGATTATATCTAGATCAGAAGGTTGATTTTTATTTTAAAAAGTGACATAATAAATTATGTTTCTGTTCTTTTTATTTCTCTTTATTACCCATTAAACTTTGAGATCCAAATGAGTGAGATGAGTATTATTTAAAGATTATTAATAGCAGGAGAACAATATGGTATATAACTGTTAGAAGCATGGGTTCTAGAACAAAGATTCATATTTCAAGTATTTGTCCTGAATTCTGCCTTTTATGAGCTATGGGGCCACCAGCAAGCTAATTAATTAATCTATCTGTGCAGATTCCAGGTGAAAAACAGTAGAATTAAAGTGGTTTAAGAAATTTCCCTCTTTTTTTTTCAATTATTTCACAGTAAATTCTACCAGGATCATGTTTAACAAGTTTTTGTGAAAGTATTTGACTTAAGAAATTTCAACACAAATCTAATGGAGAACAACAACAAAAAAATATCACATGTACCCTATAAAGATATACAACTATTATGTACCTATAATAATTAAACATTTAAAAACCTTTTAAAATTAAGGATGCAACTTAAATTCTTAATATACAGTTAAAATGTGATACTATGCTATTTTTATTGTAACTCACTAAATCTCAGTAGTACGTAATTTCAATGGGAAAATATTAACTAATCACTGTAAAACCTGTTGGTTAAGATTTCAGTGACTGAGATTAGACAAAAGTTCCACAATTACTTTTATGATAGCCATTTGCTAAAATGTAACATACATTAAAATAAGTAGCCACAATAATCAGCCAACTCCATTATCCACCACATGGCCATTATAATTTGGTTACAATCACTTTGCAGAATTATTGACTATGCCTTCAAGGCCATATAGATAATTTTTAATCATTAGTTGATTTTCTTTACTCTGTACTTCATGGAAATAAAGTGATTAATTATAAATACATGACCTCATTTATAAAATTAGAGCTTTGCGCATTTTCCCAAAGACTTTATTTTTAAAATAATTACATACTAATTAAATAGAATAAATAAAAAGTGCCTATAAATACTACATGGTTCTGGTATTAACTTCTAAGTGGGGCTAAATAAAACAAATGTTTCATTTAAACACAATTTTGATCTGCAGTGCTTTAATTGAACCACTCCTGATCATAAAGTTAGTAAATGCAGAGCTAGGATTTTATTCCAAGTCCATTGACACTAACTGTATCACAACTCCAATGTACCTAACAATTTGTTTGCATTTTATGTTAATTAAAAAAAAACTGATTTAATCATCCACTTTAACAAAAAGAATCTTTCCAATGGAAACTGAAATTTACATCCTTTACCAGAAATATTGATGAGCGTTGGTTTCTGTACCAAGTTGTCTTTGTCTCTCTCTCTCTCTCTCTCTCTCTCTCTCTCTCTCTCTCTCTCTCTCTCTCTCCATCTCTCTCCATTGCACTAGGTTTTTAAAACTAAGAATCCAATTCTCAAAGATTTTACATGGTAACAACCTTGGAAGAGGCATTTGGTACAAATACGCACTTGAAATAAAATAGAGGAATCCTGTTCTGACTTAAAATTTTTGTTTTATATTCTTAGGTAATGTTAGTTTTAAACTCAAGATCCAGTAATATTTAAAAAAACTACAGTGCGCATTGCAGATGCTGTTTCCTTTCTTTTGTTTTGTTTTTTTTTTTAATTGAAATCAATGGATAATTTCTTCAAGGCCCCAAAGATACAAAAATTACTTACATCACAATGTGATAATGACTTTTCCCTCTGGGAACAGATATGAGAATATGCAGCTCATTACAAGTCCTCAGAGTCTCTATCCTCCCAGCAGGATGACATTCTGCAAAATTTATAAATATGCAAAGCCTTTCCAAATATTTGTCATTGGTTAATAAATTATGCTGGTTAATATCATATCTAATAAAATATTTATTCCGAACATCAGGAGGCATGGTTTCAACTAAAATTTTATTTAAAAATCTATGGGTCAGCATCTTGATATAGTCTCTTTAATCAAAAAGCATAATGAATGGAGTCACACACAGTAGGACACAGGTTGAAAACATGCAGTGAAAATATCTTAATTTGTCCAGCCCTCATGCTATTAACCTAATTACCATACAATTTGAAGTTAATAATAAATACAGGCTTAAATGAGATCAAACTAAAGTGTGGGCAATTATGCCAAGAACTTTAATAGAAGATACAATGAGTTTTATCAATTAATTTCAATTCTATTTGACTTCCTCTGAAACTTTCAAATTGAAATAGATTGAATCTCAAATTAAAGAGAATAGAATTTTTATAGGGTCCACAATAAGATAATAATGCCAATAATCCTCTGCCTATTGCCGCAGTATAGTCCTTTTGAAGAGAAGTCCCTAGTACAATTTGAGTTGCAGGTTATGCAGCATTACAGTGATGTATAACAGAGATGTGATGAGATTTATTCTCTGAACAATAAAGTTTGAGTTTATTTAGGCATCAGCAGAATATCAAGGTTTATTTTCTATAAATCTCACTTCATCTTTATTTGATTTCACAGAAGAACTATATTTGGCACTTAAAAAATGTATGAAAAAAAATCCCAGTACTTTTAGTCTGATAATAACTCTGCTAGAAGTTAAGCTGCAGAATGTGGACACCAGCAGACAAAGAGAGTATAGGTTCAATTGCATTTTTCTCTCAAATTCTAGCTAAAACAGAAAATATTTGGAACTCTTAAGAATCACATGAAAAAGCTTGCTGACATATTTTTAAGTGAAATAATTGGAATTAATATAACAACCTGAAAAAATATGTATAACTAATTGCTATACAGAGAGGGAATTTAAAGGTTTGAGAAAAATGTCTTGAAAACAAGTAGAGTTTTCAATGCATAATTATTAACCGCTTAATTTGAAGAGCCATTATTAACATGACTCTCCTTCTGACATCATTAGCTCCACAACAAACACATTTTTGGTTAGTAGTTTAATGCACATCATTTATTTTCAAGTCATTATCACAGTATACACTACGGTCAAACAGGTGCATGAATAGTTCAAAAAACTGAATGAGCAACCACTTATATGTGGCACATAAAAATAAATCATATAAGAAAGAGCAATGTCAAACAATTAATAAGTGTGTTTGAAAAGCAAAATATTATTTTCTATGTTATAATTGAATTTTCTTGCAATGATAATAGAGTGGATTTCTTTTTACATTTTAGAGCTTATAAATTAGCCAATGTAAATATGTAAATATAACATTTTTATTTTTTCAAAGTTAATTAATTAATGAAAGACAAAGCCTTCTTTTCTCTGAATTATAAAAACAAAACAAACAACAAAAAAAAACACTCTTCTTCTATGGTAACTCTATTTGTTTTCTACTGCCATGTAACAAATCACCACAAGTTTACAGGATGAAAGACAACACAAATTTATTATCTTGGCAGGTCAAAAGTCCAGGGGTAGCATAGCTCAGCTCTCAGAAAGGTTGAAATTAAAGTGTCAGAGGACTGTATCCTTATCTGGAACTTGAGGTCCTCTTCCAAATTCATTCCAGTTGTTGCCAGAATTCAGTTGCTTGTAAAACTGAAGTCCTCATTTCTTGCTGGATGAGAGTCAGGAGTTGCTCTCATTTCCTAGAAGCTATCTTCAGTTCCTGGACCTCTTAAAACAGGGCACTTTACTTTCTTCAAAGCCAGTAGGAGAATCTCTTTCTCACATTTCGAATCCCTTCCTTCAGAGGGGCCCAGTTCCTATTTAGGGCTTTTCTAATTAAGTTTGGCCCACCAAGAAAGATTTTTCAGTGCCAACTAATTTGAGGCTTTAACTTCATCCATAAATCTTTTTACTTTTGTCATGTAATACAACCTAACCATGGGAATAAAATCCATCATAGTCCCTGTCCTGCCCACACAAAACGGGTGGGGGTTATACGGTTGTGAACACTAGGAGGGAAGAGTCTTGGGGACCAAGACAGCATTCTGCCTACCACAGCAATTTATATAATGATTTTATTATAACTTTTATAAATTCATAAAACATTAAAGCTTAAAGTCATTTATTCTTGTAGTTAGGGAAAGAAGTATGTTTTCTTCAACTGAAGAAACTGCCTTATATTCTGTTTTGTGTATCAGCTGTTACTGAAGGAGTTATTTTAAAGAAAGGGATTTTAAAGTTATTGATTTTGTCTGTCCATAAGTATGTAGAGATGGAAGATGACCAAGTTATCCAGAATGGCTATGCTGAATAATGGCAGAATGAGAATTGCCCCCATGTCTTTAACACCCACCAGTGTTCTTATTTCTTCTAACTGCATACTACAGGTTACTAAAACTGAGATGTGCATAACGAGACTTGGCAATTCATGCCTCTTGGATTTACAAATCAGAAACCTGAAAAGCATACTTACATATTTTTTGGTTTGGCCTCCAGCTCTGTCACTTAATTGTTATGTGAAATTTGGTAACTTACAGCACCACTCAATGCTTCAGTATATTCATACAGCTGAAAAAAATGAAGATGACAAAAGTACTTGAGGAAATGAAATGATTGAAGAAAAAATATGTATGTAAAGAATTTAGAATTCTCACCAGCTTAAAAAATGCATTCTTATTATTAGTTATCATTATGATAATTATTAACATTTCATAGTTATCCATTTTCCATAATATTTGAAAACTTTCTAGGGTCATAAGAGTAATAACTGGAAGTTGATTTTTGAAGTTGAAGTAAAAACATAAGATATATATGACTAGGATGTAAACCTCTAAGGGCACTTTAGTCTACTGCTATGTTCCCAGTCTGTAGAACAGTACCTGCTATAATCTGGAATGAATAAATCATATAACATGAAACTATACAAATAAAAGCACACTTGTCCTTAATTATTAAAAAAAAAAACACCTAAAAAAAGAGTTTGAACTTACAGATTTGATTGAATAGGAAACCAATTTCCATAAATGAATAGCAACAAAATTATATATTTTCATGCTAAACTGTTGGCATCCATTGAAATGCAGTATCAGTTTCTCTCTTCTTCCTTGTTCTAGCTCAACAGGAGTAACACCCTATTGCTGTTGATTAGAGATTTAAATAGTAAATTCACTTCTATCAGTTTTTTCTAAGACTAAATAAGAAATATTAATAGAGATAAGTTCACAAATGGTTAGGTAAGTATAGCTATTATTAATGTAATATATTCTTGGTATCAGCAATAAAGTCCCAAAAATCTATTACACTTTCCACCTATATCTCTTAAAAAATGACATTTTTCATATTTGTTATGGTTTTTCAAAGATGCTAATCTTCCTTTCTGTGTGTCTTAACACTGTTTATAATAGAGATTTTCACCATTTGGTAGAATACTTCCTTTAACTTTTCATAGGTAACTTTATCACATTATCACTTTATCACTCCCCTGATCTGTCTTGGTGGGCACCCATACTTTGTGAGACTTATTCACAAATATCATTTCTCTGCTCCATGGCAATACAATTGGAACCCGGGTGTATTGGATCTGGCCTGCATGCCCATCCCCAGGGGCCCCAGAGATCAATTCCTGACCATGCCCGGGAGAAGGATGCTGGTCCCAAGTTACTCACTCTGTGGCCAAGTTGGTTCAATGTCCCACAGCCTCAGGGTGTGCCCGCTGTGCTGGAGTTGATGAGCAAGCAGCACGAGGGAGGGCCAGCAGGCAGGGAACTCACAGTCCAAGCATTCTCAGTCTCCTGCAGAACCCCTAAAAGGAAAGGTCTGAGCCCCATTCCCCGTGGAAGCCTCTGTGTGGTAGCTCAATTGTTTCTCCCAGCAGCTGTGTCTGGGGAAGAGGGAGGGGAGATAAAGAGTCTAGATGGAGGAGAATCCACACTCTGATCATCTCTGACCCTTTCTCCCGGAGGCGGTCCACCCAGAATGACTGGGCTATGGAGTCACATAGATCTCCTGGGACCCACTGGACCCCTGTGACTCCTGCAGTTTGGGCTGGAGTTGGGAAATGTCTGTGTGGGGATGAACAAGATGGAACCTAATGGGTTGAAGCACCCTGGGGAAGACAGAAGTCCCTAGTGGGTAGAGAAGCAATATGGTGCCTGCTGTCTGGCTCCAGTCTATGGGATGGGAGGTACCCCAAGAAGGGGGCTGTAAATCTGG
The DNA here is from genome assembly GCA_008750895.1 of Mirza zaza. Lineage (NCBI taxonomy): Eukaryota > Metazoa > Chordata > Mammalia > Primates > Cheirogaleidae > Mirza > Mirza zaza. The sequence continues at coordinate 77,983 of VSMD01094191.1, forward strand.
CACCGTATCTGCAAGAAGCTCCCAGCTCACTGGTGGCAGCAGTCTCTGGGCTCACGTGGGGAGAAAATCTCTCCACCAGCTCAGGAGGCCACCAACAGTCAAGATGCAAGGGAAGGGTAAGTTAACTGCTCAATCTAACCTTCTCACTGGTATCTGAGCCTCTCAGTGTTTATGCCTCTAATTCTGCTCAGCAACCTCTTCCCATGAAGTCTCCTGAAGGTTCAATCACTCTTCCTTCAGACCATCTTCTGATCTATGATTTTCTGTCTGTTTGTGTTTTCTCTTTCATCTAAACCTTGTTACAAAGTCACTCTGGCTGGTGGAGTCTCTGGTCCGCCAAGCACGCTTGCACACCTCCACATATCTTCTTTTACGAAGGGTTTATTAAAATATTTTGCCTATTTTGTCAGTTGGGTTGTCTTCTTACCATAAAGTTATAAATATTCTTTACATACTTTAGATATAAATTCTTTGTTAGATGTAAAAAATGCAATTTCCCCCCATATGTGCCTGGCCTTTTCCCTTCTGGAACAGTGTCTTTCAATTAGCGAAAAGTTTATATATAGTTTTAATTAAGTCCAATAGTTTTTATGATACAAGTTTAGATCCCATATAATGAAAGTCTTAGGTTGCAAGGATAATGCATAGTTTCATCAAGCTTTTCATTTCATTTTGGATTATTAGTGTAGAAATACAATAAGCCTCATATTAAAGATTAAAATGTAGTTTATTTTCCCTATCTTTTGTTAATGCCTCTAATTCATGAACATCTTCTATAAATCTCTATTTAGATCTTTAATTTCTTTCACGCATGTTTTGTTAAAGTCTAACATCACATTTTGTTTTATTTCTTACTAGTGTTTTGGTATGCTTGATGCTTTTTTAAATGATATTTTTAAAATTTAATTTCTAATTATTTGCAGCTAGTTATAGCTATCGATATGATTGTAGATATTGATCTTGAATCCTACACACCTGATAATTCACTTAATAGTTTGAGTTTTCTTTTTCTGATTACAAAGATATTCCATGTTAACAATCAAGTCATCTGTGAATAGTTTTCCTTCTTTTTTTCCAAGATTTATGTCTGTTTTTATTTTTCTTGCCTTCTTGCACAAGTTATATCCTTCATCCCAACTTTGAGTAAATGTGGATGGCAAGAACAGACATTATTGACTTGTTGCTAGGCTTAGAGAGATGTTTTCAACATTAAGTGTGATGTTACCTGTATAACTTCTAAAGGTATAAAATTATTTCCAAGCAAAAAAATATTTATTCCTTTATTCATTCACTTAATAAGTTAGTCATTCATCTAAAATATGAGACACGTAAAGAGAGAGAAAAGGCTCTTATCTTTGGAAGCTGATAGTATTATGTAAGCCCATGAAATGGAAGCACAGATAATAAATGAGTAAATAAATAGATAAGATAAAGTGATATTATAGGGACTTACTAGTGTGAGCACTACTTAGGTACTTTTTTCCAATTACATCTTGGTTTCTTAAGGGAGGTATTTCTTATCTACTAAAATACCATCCTTGACACATGTGCTTTATGTGTTTAAGAGCCTTTTCTATCTTTTATCTGGCTCATCTGTTTAATGCATGAATGAATTATATAGTGATTGAATAAATAATGGTATAATTTCCTTTTATTGAAAAATAATCTTATGATTAGAGAAATAATACTTATTTTTAAAGAAATATTTAAATTATTCTCCATTTCTTTGAAAAGCTTTGTCTGAGGAAGCATTAACAGCCACTCTCCACTAACAGAATATTTAGTTTGTACCATAAATCATATTACATTACAGTTTCATACATACCTCCCTACTCACCAAATTGAGTTCTTTGAAGTTTAAAACAGACAATGGTTGATAAATAGTGAGTGTTCTATAAAAATATGTTTAATTAATTAATGCATTAACAAAATATGGACACTGGTGATCTACTGAGCAAAATATTCAAGAAATTCTACATTTTAGTGTAGTTATAGACCAGTAATTTAGTATTGCAGGATCTCATTTCACAGTAAAAAAGGCAACTGCGAAGATGGCGGATGAGAAACACCACCAGACAGAGTGTCTCTGAAGAAAAGACGGATTCTAGCAGAAATTACAAGAAAGAAGCAAGAAGACGAGCCTACATCGGATGAGGGTCGGCAGGAGGAGTACCTGAGACCACGGGAGACTCCACGGGAGGAGGTCGCAGAAGAGAACTGGAAGCTGGGACCCCCGGAGTAGCCCAGAGATCAGCGGGAAGGGTAGGTGGATCTGCCGTTTCCCCTCCCCTGCATCCCGGACTGCTGGTGGGCTCCCTAGCGAGTGGACAGACCTGCGGACACCAGCCCAGCGACAACTGCCGCCAGTGAACGGTAAGCCAGTGGCGGACACAGCACCAGGCTCCAAAATCCCTCGGGGCGCCTCCGTGTGCACAGACCTGAGCAGCACGGCAGACGCCATATTGTCTCCTCCTCCCCTCCCCCGACCCTACTCGAGGCTGCCCAGAGAGACAGAGAGCCAATATAGCCACCAGTCGGAGGCACCTCCAGGGAACGAGACCTTCCCTTTTGGGGCCCTACAGCTGACTAAGGGGAACTCAGACTGTGAGCTCTCTGCCTACCAGCCCTCCCAGGAGCTGCTGGCACGGTGATCCCAGGAGAACGGGGCAGAGCCTGAGGTTGGGAGACATAGACCTAGCTTGGGCTCCCTGTGGGTGAATTGGGACAGGCACTCGTCTCCCTGGTGGGGACAAAGTTTGAACTCTGGGACCCAGAGGTCAGACCTCCAGACCAGATCCCGTGCACCAAGGCCTCGCATTGCCCAGGGCACAGAAGGGATATATGTGAACAGCCTGCTGAGGTGTGTGTGCCTTCAGGGGCAGATCAGCGTCCTAGAGGGCCACCCTCCCCCCAAAGGGAGGCAGTGCGCCCAGCCCAGGTGGCGTTCCTGCGCAGGGAACCTCCCCGCCGGCATCACAGCCAGGGGAGGCCTGGTGGCGTGTGGTCTGGCCTGCTGACAGAGGCCCAGGAGTAGCCGAGGAGTTGGGGATGGTGGAAACAGTCCAGGCCCGCTCCAGACTGCGGGTCTCGGACAGCCCCACCCCCACACGCAGACTCTCTGACTGAGCGGGGCCATTCCAGCCCCTCCCTGTCAGCTTTGCCTGGAAGCAGAGAACAGAACTTTGACCCCTGCTGACGACATTGGTGGTGCCTGAGGGTGGACTTACCCAACTCAGTTCTGCCCAGACTCTCTCCTAGACCAGCCCTCACTGAAGGGGAGAAAAGGACACAACTGGAAGTCCCAGGGCACCACCCACCACCTGAGGCACTACAGTTCTCTCTTCAGGAACAAGAGCTGATAACAGGACACAAAAACAACAGCGTAGCCTGTTCCTCCAAGCAAGTGCCACCTCCTGACAGGGAGAACATCCTGCACACTCTTTTCACGACACCTACTGACTCATTATACAGGGAGTGGTCGAATCTCACCCACAGACACCACCTACCGGCTCAGAAACTAAACAAGGCGTGTGAATACCCAAACAAAAACCTAAAGAAAAGAGACAACAACTGATCGACATGGGAAGAAATCAGAGAACGAACTCAGGAAATATGAAGAATCAATCGGAAAACACACCCCCAAAGAGGAGTCCCAGCCCCCTAGAAATGTACATCAACCAAAATCAGGCAACCAAAATGACAGAAGAGGAATTTCGTATGTGGATCATAAGAACACTCACTGACCTGCAAGAACAACTCAATAACCAGCACAAAGAAACCACAAAAAGCCTCCAGGATCTAGAAAAAAGTTCACTAAAGAAATAGACACAATGAAGAAAAATTTAACCTAACTCCTGGAAATGAAGAATCAATTCAGGGAACTACAAAATACAGTGGAAAGTCTCAACAACAGGGTAGACCAAACAGAAGAAAGAATCTCAGAGATTGAAGATAACACCCTCCAATTAAATAAATCAGTCACAGAAATAGAGCAGAGAAACAAGAAAAAAGAGCAAAGCCTACAAGAGCTGTGGGATTATGTGAAGAAACCTAATGTGAGGGTCATAGGGTTACCAGAAGGGGAAGAAGACAACACTCACGGGTTGGACAAGCTATTTGAAGATATAATAGAGGAAAATTTCCCAGGCCTTGCTAATAATCTCAATATACAAGTTCAAGAAGCTCAGAGGACCCCTGGGAGATTCAATGCAAATAGGAAGACGTCACGACATGCAGCCATCAGACTGACCAAAATATCAACTAAAGAGGCCCTTCTAAGAGCTGTAAGACGAAAGAAGCAAGTAACTTACAATGGAAAGCCAATTCAAATAACATCAGACTTCTCTAATGAGACTTTACAAGCAAGGAGAGACTGGGGCCCCATTCTCACTCTTCTGAAACAAAACAATGCCCAGCCCAGAATCTTATTCCCTGCAAAACTAAGCTTCGTGTATGAAGGAGAAATAAAGACATTCTCAGACAAGCAAAGGCTCTGAGAATTCACCAAGACAAGACCAGCCCTACAAGAAGTACTCAAAACAGCATTATGCACGGAACACCATAAGAATAACCCATGAATATAAAAACAACCAAAACCCAAAGATTAAAGGCCAGATACTACAATGGCTCAAAGACAGAAATCATAGCAACAACATCCAACCAACAGAATGAACAGTAATCTACCTCACCTATCAGTTCTTTCAATAAATGTGAATGGCTTAAACTCTCCACTCAAGAGACATAGGCTGGCTGAATGGATAAGAAAATACAGGCCAAATATATGCTGTCTTCAGGAAACACATCTAACCTGCAAGGATGCATATAGACTAAAAATAAAAGGGTGGAGATCAGTATTTCAAGCAAGTGGAAGCCAAAAGAAGGCTGGCGTGGCAATTCTAATTTCGGACGATTTAGTATTTTTTTTTATTTCAGCATATTATGGGGGTACAAATTTTAAGGTTTCAATAAATGCCCTTCCACCCTCCCCCCACAAGTCTGAGTTTCCAGCATGACCATCCCCCAGATGGTGCACATCTCACTCATTATGTATGTATATACCCGCCCTCCTCCCCCCTCACCCCTGCCCAATACCCTATTACTGTAGTACCTATGTGTCCACTTAGGTGCTGCTCAGTTTATACCAGTTTGCTGGTGAATATATGTGGTGCTTGTTTTTCCATTCTTGGGATACTTCACTTAGTAGTATGGGTTCCACCTCTAACCAGGAAAATATAAGATGTGCTATATCACCGTTGTTTCTTAGAGCTGAATAGTACTCCATGGTATACATATACCATATTTTATTAATCCATTCTTGGATTGATGGGCACTTGGGCTGTTTCCACAGCCTTGCGATTATGAATTGTGCTGCTATAAACATTCGAGTGCAGGTGTCTTTTTTGTA